>CM054184.1:8345524-8400524 GCA_028829895.1 Sinotaia quadrata
GCGGGATATGAAGTTCGGCATCGCGGGGTCCAAGAGAAGGCAAAAGATGTTTGGTTCCGATAGCCTGCGAAACCGTTTTCCACGGAGCTGACAGGCGGTATTTCTCGAAGGAACAAAGATTTACGAGACGAAGAGTAAGAAAGAGCAAAAGAAAAGGGTACAAGTTAGAAATTGAATAAATAAATGTTTCAAACTTTGGATTAAGTTTGAAAACATGACTGCCACTGAAACAATACGGTCCACCGTTTTTATGAGCGGTTTTTATTTCAGGAATTCTATTCCTCAACAAGGGTTTACTAGAACATTTGTGCGTGCGTGTGTGTGTGTGTGTGTGTGTGTGTGTGTGTGTGTGTGTGTGTGTGTGTGTGTGTTAGAGAGTGCACGCGCGTATGTGTGCGTTTCTGAATATGTGTGTGTGTGTGGGTGTGTAGCAGAGAGATTTTAACAGCGCCTTAGCTTTCTATACACTCCAAGAGCGTCGGTAAGGACAGTTTTAAAATCGTTATTCTCTCGTTTTCTTTCGATATTAGCTGGATGTGGAAGGCGGGTGGCGAATAAAGAGTACCCGTAAATAAAAAAAATAAAATGTGTACCAACTGGAAACAATATGCGAGTGCTTCTTTGAAGAAGGCCTATATATCATTTGGTGAACAAAGTGAAATTTTGATGAGTGGAGAGGATTTTGGAAAAAAAATGTCTGTCGTGCGATAGCGAGCATATTCTGAGCAGGCAGATATGTACGTGATAGAAAAGAAAATATGTTTTTAGCCATTTAATGGATCAAAATCTGAAATGAAAAGTAATTGACTTTTGAAGAAATCGTGTTTTGTCATTTTGGTGAACAGAGATCTGAACTGGAAATATATATAAATATTTTCAAGATAATTTATTGAAAAATTAGTGATTTTATCGAAGTAACATATTTAACCAACTGGCGTGCAAAGATCTGAAATACAAGATAAGTTGCCTTTGTTTGTCACGTGGTATGCAAGATACGATGTGTTATCATAGACGACATTTTGTTTGTCACGTGGTGATCAAGAAACGATATGTTATCGAAGAAGACATTTTGCTGCCACCGAGTGAGCAAGAAAAAGTCGCGTCATGGAAGAAAACACTTTGTTGTCATTTAGTGAGCCAGATAATTTTCGTTATCGAAAACATCTTATTTGCCATTGATTGAGCAAGATTTGACTTGCCACAAAAGTTGCGATATGAAAGATGTACGGCTTAAGGCATTTCATTAATGCGTAATTAATTGTTCAGACCTTTGACTTTGAGAGACAGCCAAATTGCAACTTAGACCTTTGGCAAACAGTATAAATTCCTAGACATGATAAAAATATTCCTGAGATAGCAAAGAAAATTTTGTCATACTGTGAGTAAAATAATTGATTTCCAGTGAGTTAATCTGTTGATACTATAAATAGACAGTAAATGTTAGGAAATCCACATCGTTCTATGCCAGATCATTTGGTGTAAACGATATCTTTAAATGAGATATTGTCAAGTCCAATTTGCCAGGTTGACCAGACTGATACAAAAACAAATAGCTGTGTGCGTTCTAGAGAGTATTTTAAGTTTTAAATACATGTAGTTTCTCTTTTTAAAGTCAGATACCAATAAAACACGACGCGAGAATACATCATTTAACCGTTAATGATCAACTAACGATAGACACGTGAACTATACAGAAAAAAGAAATAACTTGCAACTTACAATAATTTTTAGGTTTGATGAACAATTAACCAAACACAAGTGAACTATACAGAAAAACAGAAATATGTTGCAACTTGCAGTAATGTTTACCTTTGATGATCAGTTAACCAAACGAGTGAACTACACTGAAATATGTAGATGTTAAAGTTTGGTGAACAATTACCGATAGGCACATGAATTGTAAATAATGCAGAAAGAGCAATGTGACTTTAGGCAAGCAATTAATATAGAAAAAGAACTTACAGAGATAAAAACGTCTTCTACCATTTGGCGAACAAATAATATAGAAAGATTAATTTAAGGTCATATAGAGAAAAATGTCTTCTACCCAGTTAAAGTCATGTAGAGAGAAATGTGTTTTTTTCTATTTAGCAAACAATTACTACATTAAGGAGGCTTAAGATCCTACAAAAAAGTAAAATGTCATTTACCTTTAGACGAGCAATTAATACAGAATCAATAGCTGGGGTATTTGCTATTAGTATGCTAAGTTTCCGGTAGAAATATTGAATAGAGTGTTGTCTGAACAAGTTTTGAAAAAAATTCCAGTAAATTCTTAAGTTATACGAACACTCACGTCACTGTCTCACCTTCTCTTTCTCCATACATACACAAAATACACATACACACATGCATGCACACAAGCACACACATACACAAAATACACATACACACACATGCATGCACACAAGCACACACATACACAAACACATACATACACACACAAACACACACACACGCACATGTATGCACACACACTTAAATGCACGGTACTCACACACTAATACACAGATCAGTTTAAAGCTTTGGAGACAACGTTTCAAAACAATCGCAAAGCAATTTGAAAACATATCACAGCCATGTCACACGCCGTCTTGAAAGTGACACTTCTCACGAAAAGAAAAGAAGACATCTCTACCAATGATAATCTCACAGTTATGTCTCATGTCATGAAGAAGACATCTCTACCAATGGATAATCTCACAGGTTTGTCTCATGTAATGAAGAAGACATTTCTCACAATGATAACCTCACAGTTATGTCGCATGTCACGAAGAGAGACATCCGTGAAGAATCTCACAGTTATGACACATCTTACAGTTATGACACACACCTCACAGTTATGACACACCTCACAGTTATGACACACACCTCACAGTTATGACACATCTCACAGTTATGACACACACCTCACAGTTATGACACACATCACAGTTATGACACACACCTCACAGTTATGACACATCTCACAGTTATGACACACACCTCACAGTTATGACACATCTCACAGTTATGACACACACCTCACAGTTATGACACATCTCACAGCATGATTTGCATCAATACGTACCACTACAATGATGCGCCTGACGTCACTGGTGCTTTATCCTATCTATTGCACAAACTCAAACTCAGTAGCGACAACGTCTAGACACGACACGTCTCCAAGCAATAAAACATCGCAACAACGTTTCCCCACAAAGATGTCACTTTCTAAACAATTACCATCAGAGTCAATAGCACGCGACTCTAAGAAATCTATAAAAGAAAAAATCCCAAACATATAACCGTTTAGAAAACAAGATCATAAACCACACGACATGTAGGATAAAAAAAAATTTGTAGGGCAAGCACATAAAATAGCAACAAATAAAAACCAACTCGACGTCCAACGAATTGCAGAGAGTTAAAAGATAAAACAAAAATGCTTTATTTTTGTTCAATTAGAAAATTATATTTAGGTTCCTTTCCCTTCTCTCTTCTTTCCCCACCCTACCATTACCGCTTCAAAAGATGCACCCCACTATTTATCCTCTCAAACAAATGTTGACGCAGCCTCTCTCCGGCTTGAAAAGTATTTTATTGCAGGAAGCATAAACATGTTTATTCGAGGTCACACAGCATGTTTTTTGTGATTGTCCACGTCTTCCTGTTCTTGCAGAAAGAAAGACCTTGCTTGCTGAAGAAGGTAATGATCATAAAGTCGTGTTTCTCTCATTATTAAAATTCAAAACGATATTCTTTTAAAAGTGCTGCTTTCAGGGAAAGGAAATGTCAACATTAAAAGAAATACATACACGTGAGAGTTCTTCATTATGTATTTCGTTATAATCTCAGGGTCGCACTTCGCAGCGTTCTTACAGAGAAATTTTTTTGTTGTTGTAAATCCGAAGTTATGTGGAAAGTGCTTCAAGTCCCACAAACAGGGTAGAGTGCCGTTAAATTTGTAAGCCAAGTATACGTACGTTTTTTTGTTTTTTTTAAGCGATTTGATGACTCAATACGCGGTTAGACTTTTAAAAAATAGAATACAGTCATCTTTTACTCTGCTTTAAAACGTTTCTAATTATCACCCAAGGAAATGTGTGATAAATTGCTAAAGGTATCACTAAGTTTATAAATGTATCACTTCTGTCCTGTCTTATGACACGCATCGAGCGTATTCTCAAAAGACAAAAGTATGCTGTGTATGGACAAAAGTATGCTGTATATGGACAAAAGTATGCTGTGTATGGATAAAGTTTGCAGTTTGACACGCCTCTAACATATTCTTACAGAGTTAAAGATATCTTTTACTGTCATGTATAAAGTTTTGACAGCTGACTTTAACTATATTCTTACAAAAAATACAGATTTAAAGATATCTTTTACTGTGTTGTATGAAGGTTTTACACGCTTCTAATATATCCTTACAGAAATAAATGAAGTTATCTTTTACTGTATACAGTTTTGACACGCTTCTAATATATTCTTAAAGAGATAGATAAAGATATCTTACCCCGTGTATTTTCTAATTACCTTGGCATGTTTCTTGTGTATCTTTGAGAGAAACATTGATAAAACTATTGTGTGGTTGGGTTGGGTTTTTTTTGTGGTGGTGGGTGTACTTTTTTTTTTATGTATTCCGACTTATCCGTTTTTTGTTTTCGAATAATATAAATTTAATCGCCAAGTATTGTATAATTTATTTATTTATGCTTACTGCAAATAGAGTGTTTGGTTTCTTTCAAATGAAAACACCCCTTTTATATTTTTATCTGCCCATCGCCTTCTAGATTTTTATATTTTTATCAGTTTAGTCCATCGCCTAGATTTTTTTATATTTGCTATCTGTTTGGCCCATCAACTTCTAGATTGTTATATTTTTAACTATTTGGCCGAGCAATGTCTTTTTGAGTGTCTTTAGTGACCTATCTTTCAATGAAATGACTGGATGAGGTATGTCCCTCAGCTGTGTACAAGTATTGGCATTACTGCATCTTTGGACAGATGAACAGAGGCAGGGCTTTGGATTCCTTATGCTTAACAAAGTAATGTGTAGATGCAGAAGTCACAACAGTTTTTTTCTTGGCTGGTGTCCCCTCACAAAAAGGCGCTAGACTGTGGAGAAAATAGTATTTCTCCTTTTATGGAAATTTACAATCATAGGATTAAGTGACGTCACTTGCACACATTCAGACGATTTTATAGATGAGGGGAAAGATGAACAAACTTTCTTACTTATTCTCACTCAGCTATCTTAACTAACACATACAAAGACTGAATATAAATAATGTAAACTGTCAAATGAAGGAAAAGATTAGTTTTGATAATTAGTAAGAGAAACCATAATACTGACATTTTGCTGGCAACTAATCATTGGATTATAAAATTCAGATGTTCCCACCAGTCCACAAACACAATCTTATTTAATGTGGGAAACACGCTATAAAGAGATAATCATTCACTACAGGAATCACTGGATTGAGTCCAAAAGAGTCTAAATTTAGACTTCTCTAACTCACCTATTTAAGCTTTCTGACATCTGTTGCCCTGATCTCCCCCCCCCCCCGTACCCTGGATAACACTTTTCACATTCAGTCCATCCTTTTCCTATTAGCCTAGGGACATGGTCCTCTCATGTGGACACTAATACCTTAGGTCCACTTGTAGTGGCCGAAGCGGGGACAAAGTGGAGTAGAGATTACATAACCGTGGGAGTTGAGAAACCGAAAGGTGAATTTCATTAGAATGTCGGAAGTTGGAACAAGTTTAAAATCACTACGTTTATAGGGGCTTATGGTAATAAATTTATAATAATCATTACTATTTGAATTATTATTATTATTAAATTTAGAACATTATTGTGAATTAAGCTACCTTAAGTTTAAGAAACTCGTAGGAAGGTGGGTGGGCACGCCACACTATATATAGTTCTTTGTCATCATCACCAGCTCGTTCACTAGCAACGTTATTCTATCAATCAATATCACTTTCTTCAACATCAGTAGCGCCATCACTATGGACGTCGCAAAAGCTATTAATTGTGTGCCGCAGAACATTTTCGAAGAAATGTTTTCACAATTTTGTTGTTGTTGTTTAATTTTACAAAATCTGATAAAGCGTACTGAAAATAAAACATGTCTACTGGAAACTGCAATGCTGTTTTCTTGCACGCTGTGCGTGTATTATGTCAAGGTTGAACTTCATATTTCTATCTTCCATTCACGCTTACCAACGATTGCAAGCCAAGGCTACCAACGAATCAGTCAAGTGACGCAAGCCAGGCGGCTATTAATGAATCAGTCAAGTGACGCAAGCCAGGCGGCTATTAATGAATTAGTCAAGTGACGCAAGCCAGGCGGCTACCAACGAATCAGTCAAAAACCGCAAGTCAGACAGCTATTAGTGAATCACTTCATTTGGAAATGTTTGACTTTCGAGTCGGTGATAACGCAAAGTGAGGGCGTTTACATATTTAAAATATCATTTCATGTTGGAGGGGTTGCGGGGTGGTTGTGGTAGTGGGGTGATGGTGTTGAAGCTCGTGAAAAAAAAACTTCCAATGCTTTGAAACGAGTAATTTTAATATTTAAAACTGTCATCAACAAAGGGCGGCATTGTCGTGATGGCGAACTCAGATTATTGTCAAATAATGACGTAATATTAAACCTGTCATCACAGACAATTTGTTGTTTATTTTGCTTGATTTTCTTAGCAAAATACTGTTTAATGTTATTGTATACTCAGAATATTACCTAGTAATTATTGTCTATTCCGAAAGTTTTCCCAAAATTGTTTGAACAAAAGAAATAGTAATTTTGCAATATTTGTTAAATTAAAAATTATCGTCCGTTTTGAAAGCTGTTACTTTTTTTTTCCTGGCTTACCTTCTACGTCATTCTTGAAGTCTTTTATGTTACACTTCCGGCTATAATCTACTTGTACACCCACTTTATTTTTTCCTACCTGGCAAGCCCATAAATATTTTAGCTTTAAAAAATAATATAACCCATCTAATACGTTAGGCTATAGCATTTTTTTTTTGTTGGTGCTGTTCTCCCAATTTCATTTCTTTTCAGCTGTATTCGTAACGTTCACATTAAAAGAAGCGCTGGGGATTTGTTCCCTCATCGAGACCTCGATCATTTCAGGGGTCTTAGAACGAGGTCCTTTCTCTCTCTAGCGCACAGAGTTTGCTTGGTCTTGACTTGGGGCATCTCGCCAAGCTATCAAACGACAAAGGACAGACATTCGCGCTGGCAAGTGTCGTCTAAATTTCGAGTGCTTGCCTTTAGAGAGAACCTTTCTCAATAGCCAAGACTGGCGTCAACGACTCTACGGTAAGAGAGCAACTGAAAAGGGAGAGCACTATAGCTACTGTCGCGAGTTCTTTGCTCTTCCTGCGGCGCCCATACAAAAAAATAATAAAAATAATAATAAATAAAATAAAGATGAAAAAAGGAAAACCGTTTATTCGTGCTAGACGAAGAGACGGCGTCAGGGCATAAAAGAAAGCCGCGACACTTGACGACTGGTTTTGGAAGTTACCGTCAAACATTTTAAAATTTCTTTCAGTATCACTACTCTGTTACGTCCCAACACCTTGAATGCTTTCTGTTTGGCGCCCGTAGTTATCGTTATTAACCTAAACTACGTTTTCGCCACGCTCCGGAACACTACCTCGCTGAACGAATAAGAAACCAGGTGCTAAAGATTTTTTTCCCTTCTAAAAAAGTACAAAATCAATTCAAATAGTTAATATATATTATGTTTTATGAGTTTGTCTCCACCTCCGCCAACCAAACCACACCTACACCCACACATATGCTTAGCCCCATCGTCCAGTAACAATTTTAGCTGTAGTGTGATGAATGTCTTTGCAGAAGCTGTGACATATTATATCCAGGGGAAATATTATTCAAACGAATGGATTAAATAAAATAAAAAGCGAATCTCTACGTGTTTGAAAGGGAACATGCACGGAGCTTACAACGTTTGCAACAAAAAAATGCCAAATGAAATTGGCCATTAACCAAATGCCATGTCTGTAGTGAGGTACTGGATTAAAAATACTCTATACTAGCTTTGCCTGGGTGTTGGTAAGAAAGCTCTATGGACTTGGACACTGACGGAGAGCAGTATTGTATTTGTGCTTTCAAGTCTTTGAGGTCTAGGTGCCAGATTCCAAAGCAGAGGGTGTGGAGTTGGAAACCCAGACCCGAGAAAGTTTGAATATTTGCCATTCTTTTTATCTAATAGACACTCTCCTTTGGTCGTGACGCTGAAGACAACTGCGTTCACTTTTAAGAGCTCTAATTTATATTATTTATTAAGAATACGTTGTAATCAAAATTGTTTTATTCATTAAAAAATAAGTTGTAAATAATGATTCAGGCTGTTTATTTTAAAGTGTTACATTTGAAACAATAAAATGTTTTTTTCTAGTAAAGTTATAGAATCATGCGTTTTGTATGTCCAGAGAATCTGTCTATCTATCTATCTATCTATCTATCTATCTATCTATCTATCTATCTATCTATCTATCTATCTATCTATCTATCTATCTATCTATCTATCTATCTATCTATCTATCTATCTATCTATCTATCCACCCATCCAAGGGCGTTCATGTACCATGAGTGTTTGTGTGTGTGTGCATATTTTCTATTTATGACTTTAAACATAAATCATGAATTGCATTTGGAAAGAAACATGATTTTGCCTTCCTATACTTAAGAGTGCGTTAACTGTGGTCATTTTAGTCTTAAAGAAATTTTTCATGTTTTAATTTTCTTCAGTAGGCAAATATGTTTATTTATGATAGGTTAACTATATTTATTTCGACTTAATATAAATATGTGCAGTATATTTATTTCTTATAAATACGTACTCATTACCGCCAAGCTAAGCGATTTTGCTTAACAAACATTTTACCAATATGTAAACTGTTAATTTAAAAAAAAAAAATTGAAGTCGTGGGGTGCTAACAATTGACTAATTTCTTATAGTTTTTTTTCATTTAACGTCGAAGAAGAAAAGCGTCTTTAATAGATATTAGCATGGGTGCTTCAAACGGACATAGCACTAACAACTTAATTTATTTCAGAGTTGTATTCCGTTAGTAATAAGTTTCCTCTGTAACTAAATATTCTATTGTTCCATAGTCAGCAATTTAGCATAACAAATTACAAACACGGAAGTAGATATTTTCTGCATAATCCGCGTTATATTATAGATTCTGACAAATAATCTTGGCAGACTGTGTGTGGAAAATCTTACGTTTCTGGCACCTTAATATTTATCGAAAGGTATGAAGCAAGGCATAGTGTGGATAACTGTAAAAGTGGATAACTGTAAAAGTGGATAACTGTAAAAGTGGATAACTGTAAAAGTGGATAACTGTAAAAGTGGATAACTGTAAAAGAACCATCTTTAGCCTGATGAACATCGGGACGATCGTTTGAAACAGATCATTAGATTCGGGCATGCATCAGGTCAGTCAAGCGTACCGATATTGACAACAGTATGACATGATATCAGATAAGTAATCAAGTCAAGAAAATGAGACAATTTCAGAAACAAAGGGCATCCTAATAGCACTCCATTTCGGTGCATTTTTTTTGTCGATTGTTGCCTAAATTATAGAAGCTTTCTTTTTTTTCTTGTTTCTGTTTTTTTTTTTTTTTAATTAAATTGTTAACTTTTGATTATTTTTGTCGATTGTTGCCTAAATTATAGAAGCTTTCTTTTTTTCTTGTTTCTGATTTTTTAAAAATTAAATTGTTAACTTTTCATTCAATCTGTTTTCATTAATTTGGAGACAGGATATTGGAGATAAGAGCGAAAGCAGTATTACCTTGTAATGTAACGTTGGGATTAAATTGTTAATGTGTGTGTACTATCTCACTGTTAAGTGTTACCTTGTAATGTAGCGTTGGGATTAAATTGTTAATGTGTGTGTACTATCTCACTGTTAAGTGTTACCTTGTAATGTAACGTTGGGATTAAATTGTTAATGTGTGTGTACTATCTCACTGTTAAGTGTTACCTTGTAATGTAACGTTGGGATTAAATTGTTAATGTGTGTGTACTATCTCACTGTTAAGTGTTACCTTGTAATGTAGCGTTGGGATTAAATTGTTAATGTGTGTGTACTATCTCACTGTTAAGTGTTACCTTGTAATGTAGCGTTGGGATTAAATTGTTAATGTGTGTGTACTATCTCACTGTTAAGTGTTACCATGTAATGTATCGTTGGAATTAAATTGTTAATGTGTGTGTACTATCTCACTGTTAAGTGTTACCTTGTAATGTAACGTTGGGATTAAATTGTTAATGTGTGTGTACTATCTCACTGTTAAGTGTTACCTGTAAGTGTCCAGGAAATAATAGCAGGCAGCTACTGCCAAGACTAATTTTACGACACACTACTGTCCAATCAGCTGCTCCTACAATAGTAAAGGGAACAATAACAGGCAGTTACTCCCATGAATAAGTGACCAAACAAGAAACCGCTGTCCAACAAACTGCTCCTACAATAGTAAAGGGAATAATAGCAAGGCCGACTGCGACTAATGAATTGTATCATTTATACTCTAGCACAGAGGTCGGCATACTTTGTAGTGACTGTTACGTTCTAATGTGTAGCTAGAGATTGTTGAATGTTAACAAATACGTAGAGATTGTTACGTCCTAATGTGTAGCTAGAGATTGTTGAATGTTAAGAAATACGTAGTGACTGTTACGTTCTAATGTGTGGCTAGACAATGTTGTATGTTTAAAAGCAACTCAAAACAGTTGTTATTCGAGATGTGCAGAAAACGTTAATGATTTCAAAATTAAAATGATTATGGTCTTGAAACTATTCAAATAAATATGATATATTTGATTTTAATAAATTTTTAAGATAACAACATTCAAATAAAGGACAATAATACAGAACATGCTGTTGAAGGAAATAAACTAAGAAAAAAGTAAGAAAATTGCTGTTCTCAATTTATATAAATTTTCTCAGAGCAATTAAATAATGCCGATTAAAAAAAAACAAAAACATACTATTTTTAAAAGTCAGTGCATACCGACGTCTGAAATATTATTGATCGGCTTGATTATCTCTCCTATTTTGGGACCACTTCGTTAAGTATTCGTGACATGCAATTTGTCAAAATTACTTCTACTTGTTACACCACACGTGTCGACATCGCAGCGGGCCTATCTTCGGGAGCAGAAGGTCGAAAGGATGGATCAGAGGTTAATGTTTTCATCGCTGTCATTACGAGCTCCTTGGTTGGTCCAGTGATCGCAGCGGAAATTGCAGTAACTAGGCAACATGGCAGCATCACCAAAGCACGTGTTACTTTGACGATTTTCAAAAATTATTTAGATAATATAGCCGATTCCATAATGGTTACACATTACAAGTAAAAAAAAAAAAGGAAGAAAATCTATCTATCTATCTATCTATCTATCTATCTATCTATCTATCTATCTATCTATCTATCTATCTATCTATCTATCTATCTATCTATCTATCTATCTATCTATCTATCTATCTGTCTGTCTGTCTGTCTGTCTGGTTAAATAAAACAGTATAAAATTAATCGTTGGTTAGTGTGTACTGTAGATATCTTGAACATACAGTTTACTATTTACCTTAAGTTGCATACAATTCAACAGGTATTTAATGCTAAATCCAGATTTTATTTTAACTATTCGGCTTTTATTACATTATTTTCCCGATATAATTTTTACAGCGTTTACTGTTTATCCATAAGTATGTATGCATTTTGCTATATTTCTTATATAGTGAACTCCTATTACACATGCTGTACGCCATTTTACAATATGTCTGGTACTATTGCAAACCTTTTCCTATAAAATGATAAGCGAATTGAAATAAAAGAATAATTTTTACATTTTGCTATGTGTGACGGCGTCCTCTATCTATTAATTATATTATTATCAGTATTTATCCTGAATTAATAATCATATTAATACAGGTGGGCGGGTATTTTCCTGAATTAATAATCATATTAATACAGGTGGGCGGGTATTTTCCTGAATTAATAATCATATTAATACAGGTGGGCGGGTATTTTCCTGAATTAATAATCATATTAATACAGGTGGGCGGGTCACATGTTTAATATGTTCGCCCTAATTAGAATACTCTCCTGTAATTCCCACCTTGGGATCTACCTGGCACTTTGATAATATTATTTAAATGTACCCACCATAAACAATATAATCCTCCTTCTGTCGTACAATTATGCTACTGACAGGAACTTCTTGCTTAAAGGATAGGTTTTGATCCGTCTTTAATAATTACTTAAACACAACACAACACACACACACACACACACACACACACACACACACACACACACACACACACACACACACACACACACACACACACACACGCACACACACACACACACACAAACACACACACATACACATACACACACACACATACACGCACACACACACACACATTTACCGTTCTCTTCTCCAAACTAATTAATTAATCACGCGCAAGATGCTAGTTCAAGTATAAACAATATTTATTAAAATATAACAATAATGAAAGAAACTCCATTTCTGTTCTCTGATGAGAACTATCTTGTAATTTATATTGACACTAAACTGTTGAATTGTGTTTTAGGATATAAGACTGTATAGGTAATAACATTATTTGAACATGGTTTTGTAGAAATATTGATGTCAAGTAATCTTTTTCATTGTATTTGTGTGAAAGTGATTGCTTCATCACTGGACGGATCAACAATAGGTCTAAATTTTATGATCTATTTAATCCGCTTGTCAATGGGGTCTTCACAGTCGGAGAGACTAAGTCAAGCCCTTGAGTTAATAATTCCTTAATTATTCTCCACTCCTAGGTGTTGCATGTGCAGAGCAAATTACCCTCCTGCAATTAACAATAATGCTAGATTCTTGGATTTCGCTTTCACCGCTCACATGTTCTCCATAACCATCTTAAGGGGGTCTTTCCCAAAGTATGCGTGACTGACTTTTAAATTACAATTATAATCTGCCCCCACCCCTCAAGCCTGCATACGTCCTTTTAAGTAATTAGTCAAAAGTGGAAAGATAAAATTAACAAATTTTATTAATGTAACATAGAAAGAGAACAATCAATAAAATTACGTACATGAAATTTACATAAGATATCACAAGGCATAAAAATTTTAGCTTTACAATTTACTAAGATCATCCAATACTTCTATCACGTCTTTCAGACCAACAGTTCACAGGTCTCTATAATTATTGTTCATAATTCGAATAGTCTCTGATAGAAGTTCAGTTCTAGAAAATTAGATTGACAAAAGGTTATGACTCAAAAATAAGAATCAAAGAGTTAAAATCAAAGAAAGACAATACAGCCAATACTACAGAGAGTAGGGTACAAATTCGCCTGATTATTCTAGCATGCCATTTCCATCACTGAGACAAGTAGGGAAATGTAGAGAGTTCAATTGTGATGCGCTGATCTGGTGCCAGCCGAAATATGAGGTGATAGACAGACTCAGTACGAATATCCCACACACTGAATACACAATTCTTTCATCAGCAGGTGTAAGTCCAATAAAACAGTTCTCATAGTTCCAAGGGTGTCACATTAAAGTCACGATTGTTCCATGCAGGGGAACAAGGACAAGTAGCATGAAGCCTTCTGCTTCGTCTCCTTTTGTCGTCGGGACTCTTAGACTTTCTTAGAGTTGCAGACATCAACATTCAGACTGCAGACTCTAGACTTTTACTGCCAGGCTCCAGACTTCAGATTCCACACTCTAGTTGTGAGTTGGCATTCTAGTCTTTCACTGGGCTGACTCTGAGGTAAGCAGCTATCAGCACTGAGGTCTGAGTTCTGGAACCTGAAAAAATGAAGAAGACTGGAAACTGGGAACTGGAAACTAGGACTGGTTTGTAGCACTGAAAGAATAATTGGCAAATGTGTCAGCTCTCTACCAACAAATGTGTTTTAATCCTAACTTTCTGTTATCCTTCTCATGATTTTAATTATACATTTCCTGACTCCAACAATCTGAGAATTAAATATATATAATTTCCTCACTTCATTAAGAGGTCTACATATGAAAAAAATAATCTTTCCATTTCAACTAGTTTTGTTAAAAGAAGAAATACAAAATGAAGTTTTAAAAATCACAATTAGATTTACACGAAATATTAAGCATTCTTTTCACAAAAAGAGTTTAGTTTGCACAAGTATGTTTCTAACTTTTCCAGATATACCTTTCTGACTGATACAGCACCAGCCGTAATTTGGGACTTAATTTCATCAGTAAGTGGCGTGTTAATTCTAGACTAGGTATATGTACTATTCGGGTCTGATTTCATTGACACAATTGCAGAAGTATAGGATCTAATTGGCGTCAGGCCTCTGGTCAAGTTAGTTATTTTGGGGCACAAGGATCGACTCATTTTGTTTGTCAAAATTCTTTGTCCTTTGTTTCTGCCATATCTGTGTGTCGGGAAATTATTTAAGGTATATTGTTAACATGGCTAGACTCCTTTGAAGGATTTGCCAATTCCAGGGAGGGGAGTTTTTTCCCCTTCCTTTGGCGCATGCCAGAACGCATCTGGTAGTTCATTTACTTATGTAATAATCTACTGTTCGGCACTACTCTCGAGGTCTCTAAGTAGAAGTTCACAGCGGACAGTGTGTGCTTTTGGTGTATAGATGCTACATTATCTCCTAAACTGTTCAACTTCACGGCTAGTTATAAAAATAATCATTATTTTATTTAGAGGACGCGTTTGCATGTTTTGGGTGTTACAATTTGTTATATGTATAATTGATCGCTGATTTAATAAATTTATTGTTCAATTTATTGAGAAGAAAGTGGGTGAATGCCCCCCCCCCCCGCTGTATATAGATCAAAAGACGGATTTATCTTCTCCTTTTAATAAGACGCGTTCCACCTATGGAAATATTGTGACGGTAAATGTCTTTAATGTTTCGGAAGATGGAAAACATTTATAGCGCCTGAATATCCGCCAAGTGAGAGAGAATGGTGTCTGCTGAAGAGTTATTAATAACATAAATTAGATAGATTCTCATCACTTGTAATTAGTTATGGATGATTAATTAATTAATAATAATCAAAACCATTAAATAGGTGGCCTTGGCGTCACGAAATGAATCACAAATCTAGCACCACAGCAAATCATTTAACATACTAAGCACTTTTCTGCTTTACATCAAAAGGATACATATTGCAATAAGTATTTCTAAGTCTAAAATATCAAATCTAAAATTAACTCACTAAGCTAAAGCAGCGCTTCATTCACGGACTGGAGTTCTCTCGCAGTGACGAGGAAGAATTTTTACCCAGTACGTAAACTAATGTGTTATTTTTATGAAGAGCAGTGTGGCACTTATGAGTGGCTAACTGGATGCCTGCCTGGGTGGATGCCTGTAAACGTCCTTGCCTATCGGTACGTCTTTACCAGGCACCTTCCCGGTTTCTATAGACGCCGTTCGCGCACGTCTGATTTGGTGCGATCTCCGGGCACTATGATTGAGACTGGTCTACTTAGACGTCTTAGAGGGTTCGGATCCTCGTTGATCTCCACAGTCACACGTCGCGTCGCGTCGTGAGAATCGGTGACTAGAGTAATGGCCTTGATGCACTACAAATAGCGTGTGACTACGAATAACTGGCTAGAGTAATAGCCTTGAGGCACTACAAAGAGCGTGTGACTACTACTAAGTGTCTAGAGTAATGGCCTTGAGGCACTACAAATAGCGTGTGACTACGAATAACTGGCTAGAGTAATGGCCTTGAGGCACTACAAATAGCGTGTGACTACGAATAACTGGCTAGAGTAATAGCCTTGAGGCACTACAAAGAGCGTGTGACTACTACTAAGTGTCCTGAGTAATGGCCTTGAGGCACTACATATAGCGAGTAAACTATGACTAAGTGTATTCCAAACGATCGTTTCGACAATTAGGTTATTGCAATGTGTCTAAAAGTAAAGACGATCAAAATAATTATAATTCTTAAATAATTAAATAAACATGGACTGCAATTGCTTCGTCACACTATGAAATTGTACTATATTTCTTTTTCAGAGTACTGACTATTTAATATGTCTAGAACAACGTTGTTTGCAATTATTTTTTCCCGTTCCGTTTTATTTTCTATTAAGTCTGAATTGCATAATTGTATACACATTGAAATAAACAAACACGTACGCACAAATAAACAAACGCATACGCACAATCTGCACACACATAAAACACACTCGCATACCACACATATGCAGTCCTCATGTCCATGTATGGTCATTTTTTTTTTACGGGATTACTTCGTTATAGGCGCGTAAGGCTTCGGTCAAGTACGTGCTCGTGTCTGTGCGTTTCGATGCGTTTGTTATTGTGTTCCGTTGGCGAGTTTGCCTGGCGGCGGTGCCCATCAAACGCATTTCCATTTGTTGGCAGCCGATTCAACCACAGAATGGTGGACATTACAAAAGCAGATATATTTGCCATACAACTGTAGCTTTCAAGCCCTTTTGTGTGTCTTGTGGTCTTCATTAGACTCCGGATGAAAACCATTTTCACTTCTGGCTTTTGATCAGTAGTGCACAGACTAAAATCGGTTTCTCTACTGAGGCAAGCGAAGATGGCTTTTGTGCGTGTGCGAAGCTGTATTAGCCAAAAAGTTTGTTTCAATCGTTTTAGCCTATCGCCCACAGTGACGTTGTCGAAGACAAGTCACGTGTTAGGGGTAAAATTATTGGATGTATTAGCTGTATGGCTGAACACTTTGTTACCTCGGTTACTATCTCTGCGCAAAATATTTTTTCCCCCAGTGACTAACAAACGGACAATCTTTCATCTACGAATGTCAATAATAATAATAATAATTAAAATAATAATAATGATACAATTACATCAATACTAACATTGGGATTTTCGAAACACTGTATTGTTCCGTTTAAATTGACAATTTAAACAGCGGTAAGTAGTCAGTTTTGTAATGTTGCTTCTGATTATTGTGAACAGGAATAGGAAACCAACTAGCGGATAACAAAAGTGTTTTACTTTAAAAACCACTATTTCCGTGTTTGTGTGTGTGTGTGTGTGTGTGTGTGTGTGTGTGGACTATCAACACCAAGCTAATTAAAGTGATTAACAGCTAATATGTAAGAGCAAGATCGTATCGATCCATGTATATTTACTTTACATATCGATATTCTTTCTGTCCATCCATATATTTTTGGCTGCATAAAAATTCTGTGTCGATCTCTCTATTTCCGTTTTCATATAATTTGTGTGTAGATCCATATCTTTGTAGATGCAAAATGATAATTTTATCCATCCATTCATTTGGCTGTATACATATATTTTAGAAAGAACGCCTCGTTCAATTGGTTCTCGGAAGTTATAGGCAGCCATTGCCATTATCATTTAGTTTGTACATATTTTATTATGAGTTTATGGTTCGTATAGAAATAAAACAAATATTTATTTAGCAACATTTCAGATTCGTTACAGTCATTATTAAGCTCTTTGGATTCTGGGTGGCCGGGAGACATGCTCGAACCAAGAAGTAGGTATGTAGGTTAAATAAATATTTTACCCGTCAGTATACAAGATACAAAGGTGTTATACCTGGAAAGCAAAATATCACGTTCATGTAGCTGCGTTAGTGTGACGTACACAAATTAGTGTGAGGTACACAAATTAGTGTGACGTGCACTAATTAGCGTGACGTACACAAATTAGTGTGACGTGCACTAATTAGTGTGACGTACACAAATTTAGAGCTAAAATGCGTCGAACTTCGAGCTTCGTAATGCGGATGTAAACTGTCCTCTACACTAACTTCAAATCTGGGTATCGCGCATATATATGTAGGTATATATAGAGAGAGCTTGTCAGATATACATAATTAAATTAGTCGACTTGAATTTCATAGTTATTTTCTTATGAGAACAATGGTTATGCAATGTTTTGAAACAACTTTTCCATTTAGATTTTTTCTTTATTCCTGAATCTTCATTTTTCTGTCTGAATTTCTATGAATTTTAATCATCTAGTCTTCATTTGCTTTTTCTTCGTATTTTTTTTTTTTAAAAAAGACTAAGTACTATATTTATAAATTATAAAATTATTTTTAAAGCTACAGCAAAGTAATTTGATGTGTGCAAAGTCAAATTTTCAGCCCAAAGTTAATGGTCATGCCGTTTCTTGACGTCCTTGACATTTTCCTGCGTCGATCTATGAATAACTTTCACTTGTTCCTGTTGATGGCTATCCGTTAATCATTAGCAATGACTATCGGCGTCGGGTCGGATGGTGGCATGAAAATTGGGGAGGGAAACAATACACATCCGGAGCTCGAACTAAAAGTATCTCAGAGCGTCAACCAATCAACAGCCTCCGATTCTGCATGTAGAGCTCACACTGAAACCAATCAAACTAGCTCTTAACCAGAGAGATCACTTAGTCTTCAAGGTCAAGGCCAAATCATCGCAAATCGGGATTTTACTATGCGAAGTCGCTTGCAGAGCTTGTGAGAATCCCTGAGCTGTGAACCAGTTCTGCAGAAATGGTATAGAAACTGGATTATCTCCTTTCCGAGTTTAAAAGTCTTTTGCTTGGTTCGTCTCCTTATTCAAGGTTAGAGTGGATCGGGGTGGTGGTGGTGGTGGGGGTGGTAGTTGCTGGTGAATTATTATTAGAACATTTATAATGTATGCTGTCTACGTATAAATATAAATAGATAAATATGTGTGCGTATGTGTTTACGAGCCTGTTTATTATATGTTTACTATATAACTTTATAAAACATCATTATTTAAATTATTATTTCATATTTAGTAATCTTCACTCAAATTTCATTCAAGACTTGACTACATTCAAAATGGCTACCAAATGAAGCAGAAAGGCAATATATACATTATAATTCGTTTTCAATACTTTATTTTACACTTTTGAAGTTGAACTCATAGCCTTTTAAATATATAATAGCAGCTCTTGTGAGTAAATCTTGCTTTCATAACATTTCTTAAGTAGTGAGATTCAATCGACCTTCACCTATTAACATTTTGTTTTCCTTTCCGGAAACAGTTAAATATCAGCACTCTCTCAGCTAATCAGCTATCAATTATCGTTACAAGTCGGAATTGTGAGGCGCCTTTCTCTACAGACACTCTGAATAAGGGGAAACTACTGAGATTGAACAGAAGAGCGGCGCCACTTCTGGAGCCAAGATCAAGTAACACTAAACTGAAATGTAAAATCCAGATAAACAACTCTGGATGTGGCACAAATGGCCAGTAGGCCGTGATCATGTCGTAATATAAAGCACTCGCTCTTCCTACCAGACTGTCTTCAAGACCATGGACGCCGCAAATTAAGTCTTCGACCACTCCAGTCCAATAAAAAAGAAACAACAACCGAAAAAGCTGATGGGAAGCAGCTGTTGCAACATCTCCAATACTCCCACCCCACCCCACCCAACCCCCCTTTCCAAATCATGACCACTAGGGTCTTACTTAGTGTATTTGCTCGGCTGACTTGAATTCAAGTCGGCAGGAGTCCACGGGTTATCGTACAACTTCGTCTTGTGAAAATACAGTAGTATTATTCTCAAATTAGAAAGAGATGTATGCTTTGCTTGGTAGGGTCGGAATTCTCCAATCTCCCCTGCAGATGCAGTGAGTTTAGTGATATAACTTTAGGCTGGTAGCGAGAATCATTCATTACAACTCTGGTTTCTGTACGCGTTGTATTTCACATAAGTTCTCTTATGAACACACATCACTCCTTTTAGCGTCATTTGCCCTGAGGTACCTTACGTCACATTTCTGACGTAAGATAAAGTCTAGACTAGTGAGGTCATTGTTTTATCTTCTTCATCCTACTGACGACTTATTTTTAAATTATTTTTAAAAAATCATTACAAAAGTGATACAAAGTAGTTATAACTAGCGCTTGATGGAAAAGACTTACTCATTCATTTCTGCGACTAAGTGGCTTTACATAGCAGCGCTTGATGGTAAAGACTTTTTCAATGTTCGTTTTAATGGTTCACTGCATATTAATTAATTTATTTAATTAATTCACTTAGAACATTAGCGGTTGGTGGATTTTTGTTTTACAATTTCCGCCAATCACGTCTTTTCATTGTAAAATTAAAATTTCCCCGATAATGTATCAGCGAATTCTCACTTTACAAATGTAAGCAATTATGGACTATTACACTACAATGCTGATGATCGTTGGGTCAATAAGTGCATGACTTTTATATAAATTCATTTGCATTCAACATAACGGCGTTCGTATCATTTCTGCACCAGTCAGCAAAGTCTTCACCTGAATCATAATAACTACAGAAGACAGGTAATTATTGTCTAGGCACTGTATATGCAAGTTTAAATTAACCATTTTAAACCAGGAAATAATATAATAAGACATGCAAATTCTAGTAAGCAAACATTTAAACCAGGAAATAATATAATGAGACATACAAATTCTAGTAAGCAAACAAGGTCCTAGTTATCACAATAATGAATTCTCCCTAAGTTCATCACCTTAGTGAACGAATTATTCACACATCTATCACATTTTCCGAGACGTGAAAATAATATTTATGTATAATGTACGTTTTAAAGTTATTTCAACGTTAAATTTTCAATGTGGATTTTGTTTTAGCATTTTTCCTTTCTTATTATGCTTTTTTTGCTTTGTCTTGTTGGCCCCTCGATAGCGACCACAGTAGGAAAAAGACTAAATAATGAAATATCTATTAGAGAACAGAAAGAAAACCAATGCCAAACTGAACTGCTATTCAAACACTATTAACAAACAAGCACATACGTCACAATAATATACAGTAGTTGGAATTTTTATATTAAATTTGTTGCTATATTTTTTATACAATTGTTAGCGTTTTTGCGTGTCATTTGAAATATAGGAAGGAAGAAACGATATCTGAAGGAACAAGTGAGCTAATAAATTGTTTAATAATGTACTGTTCGGGTGTTACATTCCAGCATTTGTTTAAAGACCTGTCTCATCATGAGGATTTAACGGTTGTTCATTTTACCGTTACACCTATGCTGACGATAGGCTAGTTTCCAGACTCACCCTTCAGTCTCCACGAATTAATTTTTCTTGGTTTAGATATTAATTATAGTGACAGATAAATCTGTGTAATATTGCGTGAATTGGGCACGTTATCCTAATAAAGACTAATTATGCATACAAAATCATTCATACTGACTCTGCCCCCCAGCCCAATTCTCCTTTGGTCTTTCTCTAACTAATAATTAGTCAGTCTCAGTTATTATGATAATATAAAATTTTAAAATTTAACAAAATAGTAAATCTATAAACCAATGCATATAAATATGAAAGTCATCCGGACCACCTGTTCTGTCTTTGAATGTTTATACGGATCTAACACGAATTCTGATCTCAGTGTCTGTCAAACGCCCACTTATCTGTGTCATCAGTTGGTGGAAGGGTCCTTCGGCAACTCACACATCAACAGTCCGCCATTGAATATTTTGGCCAACTTCACCAATATCTGTTCCGTGGATATTGTTTCAGATAAAAATGAAACGAAATATTTTCAGTATCATCTGATGGTGAGATGTATGTAAGAGCCTGATTTCAAAATCTGGGTCACCATTTGACAATGCATTCATCACCTGGGCTAGGCTTTTTAGCTTGCGCGAAAGGTGTTATTTAAAACAATGTTCTTATATTAGCCAACTAAAAATGTATTTCGCACAAGCGTGAAGAATACTACGACAAATTAAATATATAGACTATAGCAGAATAATATTATAGAACTAAAAAAAATAACTTTGTAACTCATACAATAATACAATAAAAATAAATGATAAATATTATTGGAATGCGACATCAAGTTTTGTTTTAGCAATATTCACTTCAATTATATCCATGCCTTAGTAGTTTTTAATAGACAGTCTTTATTAGATCATAGTCTTTAGAAGATCTTAGTCCTAAGTGGACCTTAAAGCAGTATTAAGGGAACAAATGGAGACAGTGTCTGTGATAAAGTGCTGCAAATTAAGGGTGGTGATAGAAGCGAGGGTGTTGCAAAATAAAGGATGGTGGTTAACAGAAATAAGGATGCTTCTGACTTAGGTGTAGTTATTTTCAGGAATATCAATACTTCAAAATTAACAGTGATGATTATAAAAATGAATGGTACTCTTAGTTCAAAGGTGATAATTATCAGAATAAAAAGCGGGGAAAATGATGATGATAAATTCGGGGAGATTATCAGAAATGACGTTATTGAAAAATTAAGGGGAATTATTTATAAGAAATAAGTGCATGACTGAACTGCAACAGTCGTCATAGGCAGGAAATATTCCCAAGTCGGAATAAATTAACTGCAAGTCAAAGAAACTCAAATTGAACAAAAACTTACTATTGTTAAGATGCTACTTTAAAATACTAAACACTGCTATTACTATACTAAAACTACAAGTATAACTATTACTACTACTATTAATGATATTTTTAAAAAGTATTCTTAAAATATATTTTTAAAAAAAAACCTCAACAAAAATCCACACATCAGTAGCGTTTCATGGGGAACAAATTTTCGTGGATTTACGGTTTGAACAGCAATATTATATTGTATACAAATATCCGCTGTTTTGGAGGTTGAGAAGGTAATCAACATAGAATCTATGGCGATAGAAGTATCTCAAGATTATTTTACAGGTCTGCTATCTTGCCACTCACATATGCCATGGCAATAATTTGCTTACATATATATTGATGTACACATATCATTTAACAGCTTGTTATTGTCGTTGGCGTTATGTTCTTGAATGTCAGTTAGGAAACACACCCACGCTTGTATATTTTCAGACATGTCTATTTTTTTTTAATTTGTAACGGGATGTTGTTATAGAAGGATAAAGAAAGTAACTACAAATGCCATCCAATTATTTTGTTTGCTTGTTCTATCCGTTTATTTATTTAGGAAAGGCATTACATTTTTAAATGTCAATTCTATTTTATGTAAATAGATTTGTAAAAATTTTCAAAAGAAAATTAGTAAATAACGAAATTTTAAAAGATAAAGTAAAACAAAATACATTCAATAAATTTACAAGGAAATAAGTAAAAATAAAACATTTGGACTATTCGGAGTAGATATTAATGAAGGGCAAGTTGAAATGTACTCACGGAGATGGATAAAGAAATGTGTGTTGTGTTGCAATATTTTTGGTATGGTTCACTGTACTGAATCAAAGACCTGAACCGCCTTTAAGAAGAAACAAAACAGCGACAGCCAAAATTCCAGAAGCGCTAGTCATCAAACCACCATTAATCTACCCCAGTACCAATTTATTGTATTATAACACCGCTGAAAAGGGAGGCAACATCTCATTTGCTAAGCGAAAATCGATGAAAATAATTTTCTTACAAGTTTCTGGCTTTTTATTGCCTGTCTTTTATGTAAACGCTCTTGTTTACCTGCACAATTTTGTTTGGCGTGTGGGCACACACACACACGTGCAACACACGCGCACAAATGGCAATGATTAGTTGCCTTTGAAACATTGCTATAAATATACAACGCTTTACTTTAATGGATACTCGCTCGCGAGACTAATGAGACAGGTGATTGGAGTAGAGAAGGTTTTCCCACTACGACCTGTTTACAAGGTCTACTTACATCTCTCTCAACGGCACTTCATTATGAAAGATTTGTGCAAGGCAGATTGTGATATGTATCTGTATTTCATTTTAACGTGTTTTATATCGCTGTGAAGTTTCAGCAACCTTAGAAGTCCGTTTTTTGTATCTTTTTTTCAGATCGGCGTGGAGTTTCAACAGTTTTTAACGTTTATTGTTTAGCCTCTTAATAGATCGCTATGAAGTTTTAGCAACTTTAGCTGTCGGTTTTCTATCCTCTTAATAGATCGCTATGAAGTTTTAGCAACTTTAGCTGTCGGTTTTCTATCCTCTTATTAGATCGCTGTGGAGTTTCAACAATCTTTAGCATTTTGTTTAATTTGTTTGAGATCGCTGTGGAGTTTCAGCAATCTCGAATAATTTGTTTTAATTTGTTTGTAGATCGCTGTGGAGTTTAGCAATCTCTAAATTTTTGTTTAACCTTTTTTAGATCGCTGGGATGTTTCAGCAACCTCTAACATTTTGTTTATCCTGCTTTTAGATCATCATGGAGTTTCAACAGTCTTAAAGATTCCATTTCGAACTGTTTTAGATCGTTATGGAGTTTCAACAGTCTTAAAGATTCCATTTCGAACTGTTTTAGATCATTATGGAGTTTCAGCAGTCTTAAAGATTCCATTTCAAACTGTTTTAGATCATCATGGAGTTTCAGCAGTCTTAAAGATTCCATTTTGAACTGTTTTAGATCGTTATAGAGTTTCAGCAGTCTTACCGTTTCGGACTGTCTAGATGGAAGTAGATTTTCAGCAATTTTTAACTTAGAACTGCTTAGGCCATCTTAAAATAGCCTCTGCAAGGCCATGTGAATCAACAAAATACGACCAACTTTTAACAGGAAAAATAATCAAACTCGCACAACTTACTAAATATATTATTACACCTTTGCCAGTGTGATGATTTTTATTTCAATAACTGGCCTAAATTATTACAGCTGTGAAATCGTCAAGTAAAAAAGCTGAAGGCGCTGCAAACAACGAGTCCAAGGTCAAAGATCACAATGCAGCTCAATGAGGCTTAACGTTCAACCCGTTCCAAGGACACGGGTTCACTCCATGTTTATAGGGGTCAAGGAGAGCATGGAGGGCCAATGAGTACGATATATAAAAAGACACATGCTCTCAGCTTTAGTATATGGTAAAATTTGAAGGACCGGAGTAATTTGATTCACACAGACAAAGTATGCGTTTTCCAGGATAACCCTTGGGTTGTGGTGGTGAAACTGTTGATAAAAATGAGAAAACGTGTCATTGGTAGGTATGGCTCGATAGCTCTGTCGATATGAATAATTTTGAGAGGGAGAAAATTTTGCTTTAATATTAGAGGATGATTTAGGTCCTGAACCTAGAGGGGTGGTCATTTGTGAGAATCAAGTAGAAGTCGTTGTATGATTGAGTTAAACTTGAGTTTTGTCATAAGGGATACGCTTTAATAGGTTCCTCCAAGTTAATAAGTGAAGCTTAGCGCTTCATGCTCAATTTAAGTCCGTCGCTAAAGTGCAGGATAAAAATACATTTCTACCGTATAGACTATAGAGCATGAGCAACCTTAATATCTCAGTATGGTGAGTTTCTATTTACAAATTCGTAACTGTCTTAGTGGTCGAGTTGTGGTGTACTTCAAATTTATAAGTGAAATAATTACAAGAGAATTTCTTTCTGGCACTAATTAACACTATAGCTGATTGATGTGTGTGTGTGTGCATAGGTATGTATGTGTATGTGTGAGTGCATGTGTTTATGTATATATACGTGTGTGTGCATGTGTGTGTGTGTGCGTGTGTGTGTGTGTGTGTGTGTGTGTGTGTGTGTGTGTGTGTGTGTGTGTGTGAAGCACTATAAGTGCTAATGCATGACAGGATGGCAGCCTTCAATGGTCAGTAGTAGTCCGAGTGAAAGGCACATCAAGGGAAGCAATCCGGGTGTTACTGCAGTTGATCAATATTCGAATTTGATTAGATTATGTTAATTTAAATATTTCCTACATTACTATCCTTCCATTTCTTTTTTCTTTTTTTTTTTTATATGATTAAATGTATGTTACATAAGTAGTATACGCTATGGGCTACTAATCACGCATACCGAGAAGATACATAAATATAAATAGTTCCTATTAGGAAAACTTATCGCACAGCTGCACCGGAGTTTGCAGAAATAAAAGTTTCAGTAATTAAATATATGAATTGATTAAAGAACGAGTTGAGTAAATGAGAATTTTTAAACTGTGTGTTTAAAATTTAGAATTATTATTTGGAATTAGACCTCTGTTGAAATTAGACCTCTGTTGTAAAAACTTGTGACAGCCTCAATTAGCCATAGATTTTAATAAACTGTGTATTAGCTATTTTGTATCTTATAGAATACTTGTTGCAAAGTTTGGGCTGGGATGGGGGTGGGGAGTCATTATAAATGCAAAAGGTAATCACGTCTGTGACAATATTCGAACGAAGACACCTTGTAGCATTACCATTATGTAGCATTACCACTATGTAGCATTACTATTATGTAGCATTACCATTATGTAGCATTACCAAGTGAATAGCTTTCAATGTAAAAGGCGTTGCATCTGACACTGATCGGGATGTATTAGAATACCCTTAAAGAAACCAGTCATCACCTTGGAAGTGGGATACGCAAACAAAATTACTTCAGCCTAATCTTTTATGGGCAATACTTTCTTTAAAAGCAAAACGTCCCACTCTCCTCCTTTCCCCCCCCCCCCCGAAAAAAAAATAGAAAGAAATAAAATAAAAAATAAATTCTTAATTCTATAAAGCGATACGTATCGGGTTGAGAATTCAAAAAATATGCGAATTTCAATTAAAAAAAAAAAAAATTCTGGGACCAATTCCTCGACTAAGAAACAAAAAAAAAAAAAAATGGTGTGTACACGTGGGAAATGTTTCTTTCGATATAATAGAAGAATTCATCAATATATTACAAATCCAAATACAACGGCAGTTTAAAAAAATACAGCAGTGCTCACGTACCAGCTTTACCAGTGAAAATCGATTGCTTATTATATGGGGGGGGGGGGAGTCGACATTGAAATACTTTATTTTATTGTTTTTGCCTGAAAAATAAGCACAGGAGACTATGACAACACATTCATGATGGGATGGGTAGACGTTTAAAGAAAAGGCAACTCTGGCTATTGAGATTCGTCAATTTTATGCGTGAACCTAACGAGACCAGCAGCTGAAACCATGAGGTCAAAGAGCGTGTTCATAGTTAAATACGCGAGATCAAGGACACCATTAAGTATATAATTAGATACAATTTCAGTTTGAGTGTTAAATTTCTACGCGGAAAGTTTAATACAGCTGCGTGTTATTTGTCTACAAACGATTACACTTTGGCCTCAAACTATCGGAATGTACATTGAACGTTTCTGGTTGGAAAAAAACGTCTTTTCCAGTTGTGAGCTGCAGATAAACAAACATTAGACTGGTCTCTGCCTCCTTTCATCTATCTATCTATCTATCTGTCTATTGTTTATTCGTTTTTATTTTAACTCTCTCAAAATGCTACTGTCACTTGCTCTAAGTTGATTACATAAGTTACATTTTTATTTATTATTTCTAACTTTCTCTCTCTCTCTCGTATTTATTAATTTCTTTCCATTCTTATTACTTTACACATTAATTTTAATTGTGTTTCTTCTTTCTTTCTTACTTTCTTTCTTTCTTTCTGTATTTCCTTTCTTTCTTTCTTTCTTTCTTTCTTTCTTTCTTTCTTTCTTTCTTTCTTTCTTTCTTTCTTTCTTTCTTTCTTTCTTTCTTTCTTTCTATTTTCCTTCCTTCCTTTCTTTTTTTCTTTCTTTCTTTCTTCCTTCTTCTTTCTTTCTTTTCTTTTCTTTGTTTCTTTCATCTTTCTTTCTTTCTTTAATTATTTTTTTACTCCGTTCAAGCTCTTCAAATCATATAACTGCTTATCCGATAAGGACATTTCTATTTTCATGCAAGTAATATTTTTGTTTATTTTACCAGTGACAGGGGCCATCGTGGTATCTAGATTATCTGCATCATTAACCATGACCACGTGGGACTACTCAGGCACTATCCACCCCAGATCTCTTTGTCACAATGTCAAGCTGGGTAATAGTACCCAACCAAGAACTAAAGACGGGTACAAAGAGAAGGAGAAAGTTGAGATAAGAAGCAAGACTCGAACTTGTTGCCAATAGCAATTAATCTTCGGAGCTGTGTCCTCAAGATAAAGCGATCACTGAAAGACAAAATTAAAACGCGAGTACGTGTTTTCTATTGGACGGAATCGAAGAAGATGAAAGCAAGGGCCGAAGTTTGCAGAGACAAAAGAGAGAGAGAGAGAGACAGAGAGAGAGAGAGAGAGAGAGAGAGCATGTGAAAGAAATGTAGGCAAAAACGAGAAATAAGAATTAAAGTGACATCAAAATAGAGGAAAATAAGATTTTGCTATTAAAAAATTTAATATAAAAGATAGAAACAGACAATAAACAACAAAGAAAAGTTTGAAAAATATATTTTTTTAAAGTAAAAGAGCAATGAAAGAAGAAAAGAAAGGAAGGAAGGAAGGAAGGAAGGAAGAAAGAAAGAAAGAAAGAAAGAAAGAAAGAAAGAAAGAAAGAAAGAAAGAAAGAAAGAAAGAAAGAAAGAAAGAAAGAAAGAAAGAAAGAAAGAAAGAAAGAAAGAAAGAAAGAAGAGAGCAAACACCGCTGGTCATTAAACAGAAAAAAAGAGTTAATATTGAATCTTCAGGGACAAACGTAATAGACACCCAACGTCTCCTTCCACGGAAATCCCGGCGATCGCGAGATCGAACCATCTCTCCTTGGCTTTTGCCTGGAGCCCTGAAGCATTGAAGGAGCAGCCTCATTGTGAGCTGAAACGACTCTAATCGCGCCAATCTATTTGAAATGAGCCGGTGCATTAGCCAAGGGTATTGGCTAACTATTTATCCACTGCATTTGATGGGGGTCCGTAATTATCTACTGATCTCTCTGCTGATTGGACCGTTCCAATCGAACGCCATTGCTTGATCTGCGGCCCGAAAATTCTCTGCGACAATTCGCCTCAGACTGCCGGCAGGCATAAAAAGGGGACATCCATTACAAGAACAGCGATGATGCCGATGAAATATGTGCCTCCCTCCAGCAAAAATGAATACCCCCTCTCCCCACTCCCGTGCTTGCGGGCGATTATTTTATTATCGCTTGTGTCACATTAAAAAACCTGAAAACGAAGATAGATGAATGCCATTGCAGGGCAGGAGAAGTGAAAAAGAACGGCCAGAGACGAAGGGGACTGCCACCAAATGACGGACACCCTACGCAGGATGGCAATTACTGGAAGTCACGTGGTCGGGTCCGGTCCTTAGAAAGTGCATCGGACCGAAAGATGTACGTGGCTGAGGAAGATTTCTTCATATCAATCATTTTCATTACGGGCCGAATTTTCCACTTTATTAGGCCTGAGCGGCGAATTGGATTGTCTCTCTCGAGCGTAAAATTCTAGCCTCGCACGGAGCTCTTTTTCTTTAGCCCCCCCCCTTCCCCCGTCCACTTCTCTTCTCATTTTCTCCCTCCAATTTGTTTTAGTCTTCTTTGAGTGTCATTTTCTTGTTGTTTGGCGGTGGTATTTGCTTCTGTGTTGTTTTTTTTGCGCCGATATACTCATTTTCGTCTTACCCATTTAGATCATTTCATAATCTTTTGTCTGGTTTCTATTTCTGTTTAGACTGTGACGACCAGCACCAGAGAACAGCAGAAAGAAAGTACACACTCACTTTTCAAAGAGTCCCCGACCACCATGGATTTTCATCTTTATCTTACGGCAACGGCCTATTTTCTGCAGCGGCTAGAATTTAATTTTCAATTTAATCGTTCCGCGTTCCGGAAAATGCAATTTGAACAACTATTTCTCTATCTTTCCTCGACATGAGAGCCTTGCTCCCCCAAAAAAGTCTTCTTTGCTGAAGCAAGGATTCCCTAGGGAGGATTGCACCTAAAAATCTAATTTGGACGAAGGATCGGTGGCCAGGGGTTGCAAGTATCACAAGACCGGAAGTGTACGATAGAATCTAATTATAGACATTGAAACAACACGAAAGCCTGACCAAGGTGTTGAGGGTCAGTACCGCGTACAAAACGCGCTGATTAAAAGCGATTTACCGCCCTTGAAAAAGCGGGTCCCCTCCGATCGAAGAGGAAGACACAAAGAGAATACTGTCAGAATGAATAACTCTCCGTTTGTTTTGTCTCGTGACCAGGATTATCGCTTCTTTACGCTCTCCCACCCTCGCATGTCGTTGTAGGTTTGTCATGACTACTCTGCACCTCCACCCACCCTCGATTTCTCAGAGGTGCAGATAACGCGACTGACAGGCATGGTAACAAACACGCACGCACGCACGCACAGAAATTCGTGCACGCCATCAAATCCACCAACACTCACAAAACACACATTCGCAAGCACACAAACGCACACACGTACACAAACACATGAGCAAATATACACACACGCAATAGGAAATAAGAGCAAACAGCTAAATGGCAGAAATATAGTTCCTAAAATGGCTGATTTAAAGACTGGTCACAACAGTCAGATCAAGGAATCCTTCCGCGCAGATTGTCTCTCTTCTCTAGCGTAGTGATTGCTCAGCTTAGCGAGAGCACGTTGTCAGCCAACAGACCTGTGTCCACACTCACCAGCGAAGCATTCTGCGACCATAAAACGTAAATTGTCTTCGGGCCAGGCAGTCGTAGACAGAAGCGAATACTCCCTAAGAGGTGAATCAGGTGCAATCACACTCATATATCCATGCGCACATCTCTCTCTCTCTCTCTCTCTCTCTCACACACACACACACACACACACACACACACACACACACACACCTACACAATGAATTTAATAATAAGAAAAACTTATCTTAAATCTCTCTTTCTGTCATCTCTTTCGTGTCTATCTCTCGTTAAACGCAATTGCGAACAGTTCGGCCGAGAGGGGAGCTTCAAGTCCTAATTTCCATTCTGAAAAGTTTACTGGACGTGTGCAAATGTGTGTTTGTTAATGGTATGCTTTATTGTCCATAAAACAGAAATGTCTGTCGCACGGGTATTTTCCTGCAAATTCTTTGCAATTCCCCAGAGTTACCGGATCGCATTAGATTGTCGTTCCTGAACATTACTAGATTCTGCTTCAATATCTCTTCATTACTTGATGTCGCTTTAACCTTAAGTGAGAAAGGGAAAATAAAGACACTTTATATTTATGTGGAAATAATGTTTTATAGTGCAGTTATTTTTTTAATGTGACGTATTATTGATCCATGAGTGTACAAAGTGCATAGATTAAGCCCGCAAATAGTCTCTCTCTCTCCCTCCCTCCCTCCCTCCCTCCCTCCCTCCCTCCCTACCTACCTATCTACTTACCTACCTACCTACCTACCTACCTATCTACCTACCTACCTACCTACCTATCTATCTGTCTGTCTGTCTATCTATCTATCTATCTATCTATCTATCTATCTATCTATCTATCTATCTATCTATCTATCTATCTATCTATCTATCTATCTATCTATCTATCTATCTATCTATCTATCTATCTATCTATCGATCTGTGAATTCTCGAGACCAAACTCAAATTTCAATTTCCGTCATAAGGCTCTCAAACTGAATTCACAGGGATCAACTCACAGCAACACGTTTACTGATAAGTTCGACGACAACGTTCGATACACAGACCAATGTGATCCGGTAGAGTACACTAGTCACTGTAGTCTGAAGCGGATGCAAGGTTACACAACGATAAAAACACCAAAAGGCATGCTTTTTTCTGCAGAAGTCAAATAAAAGGCATATTTCAGGCATATTTCATCTCTAAACTCCTTTCTCTCTTATACACATTCTCAACTTACAAATCCTGAAACGATATTCATTAGCCCGATACACACACAGCATAAGAAATATAGCATTGATCAAAGTTCACAAGTATAATGTACAGTTTAGTCAAATTTGTGAACATAAAATCATAGATCAATAGCAAACAATTGTGAAGTATTTCTAAGTCTATTCTTTCTTTATCAATCAGTTAACTTACCATAAGCTAACGATTCATTCAACTAAATGTTCTTTCAACCAAATATTCATGCAACTAAATGTTCTTTCAACCAAATATTCTTTCAACCAAATGTTCATGCAACTAAATGTTCTTTCAACCAAATGTTCTTTCAACCAAATGTTCATGCAACTAAATGTTCTTTCAACCGAATGTACTTTCAACATAAATCACAGAAAAACGTGTATGAATCTGACGTGTTATACTAAACAAGTACGCATTTACACATCTAAGCAAGTATGAGTATCACATAAATAAATTAAATTTAAAAAATAATTTTGCGTTCTTTTCATATCACGAGAAAAATCACATAATATATCAAATTATTTTAAATGTTTAATACATGCAATAATTTTGGGAACTAAACTCAACATAAGATAAGACACAAATGAAATCATATGGTTAAAGCATTCAATGCAATATAAACACGTTTAGATAGTTGTATGGTAGGTGAGTTTTATTAATATTGCATGCCAATCGTTCAAATTTATAGTTTATTAGAACTTAAAGATATGCCGACCGTTTTGATCAATTAATACCATAATTAAATTTTATAATCGCCGACTAGTAGAAGAACAATAGAACACTATTAATTATATGTACACGATATACAAATATCACACACACACACACACACACACACACACACACACACACACACACACACACACACACACACACACACACACATTTAATCACGATCCTAATGAGCCGTCGCTTTCTGTGACTTTTTTCCTGTGACTTTTTTTCTTGTGACTTTTTCCGTGACTTTTTTTCCTGTGACTTTTTTTCCGCTCACCAATCGAACAAGGGTTAAAGTTGTGTGAAAGGGGATAAATAAATCCGTATTCAATCGAACAAGGGTTAAAGGTGTGTGAAAGGGGATAAATAAAACCATATTCAATCGAACAAGGGTCAACGTTGCATGAAAGGGGCACAGCCAAACAATGCTCACACGACAAAGTTTTTCAATCTATATAAAACAATTAGTTTCAGCTCAGACACAGTATGGCAATAATTCGCCACGTGTCTGCAAAATTTCATATTTCCCCCATCAAATGAATTTTAATATTCATAGTGGTAGTGTATTTCTTGCTATTTACTGCTTTTGTAACTAACTTTTGTATGACGTAGTAAATTGTACTCTGCACGTTAAAATCAATACTAATGCATATTTTATTTATCCCAAAGGTGAATGAAAAACGGCTGTCATTGCTAAATAAAAATTAATCACCTGTCACTCAGGTTTCAATAGACCAACACCTTCAAAATTAAGATGTATTAATTTAGTTATAATTTTACTAAAAATAGTGCTTTATCTTAGGTAGAGACCATCACACTTTTATTTGCGATTTCAGAATTTGAAAAGAAAATAATTATAACAATATCTCTAAATGCATCTCTATGATACAGACAAGTGCAAAGCCACAACACACTAGATCCGGGTTACAAACTGTTAAAGAAGCATTTAACTATGTTGACATTTAAAGAATTAACATATAAATTAGAGATGGGGCGGGAAGACAGAGACAAGATGTTGAGTTAGAGATACGTGAGACACGTAAGAGATGAGTCTACAAAGATAGAGAATATACAACTATAGAGACTGCAGGGAGAGAGAGAGAGAGAGAGAGAGAGAGAGAGAGAGAGAGAGAGAGAGAGAGAGAGAGAGAGAGTGAGTCAGAGATGATACAACCGAGACAGAGACTACTGATATAGATGAACAAAATAGATAAAAATAGAAGATTACAGAGACAGAAACTACATAGAAAGGAGACTATAGAGATAAGAGATGAGATCACAGAAATAGAAATTACTGATATAGATAAGCAAAATATATAAAAATAGAAGATTACAGAGACAGAAACTACAAAGAAAGGAGACTATAGAGATAAGAGATAGAGATCACAAAAATAAAAACTACCCTGACAGAAACTATACAGAGAGGAGACTATAGAGATAAGAGATAGAGATCACAAAAATAAAAACTACCCTGACAGAAACTACAGAGAGAGGAGACTATAGAGATAAGAGATAGAGATCACAAAAATAAAAACTACCCTGAAAGAAACAACAAGGAGAAAGGAGTCGAGAGATGGGATGGACGAAACCCAATGATACAGGGGAAATTTGAGAAATAGAGACTACAGACAGATAGAGACTACAGAGATCAAGAGTAGACGACAGAGAAGGCTAGGAGAGGAGACTGCAGATATTGGACTACAGAGATTGAGCGTAGACTAAAGAGTTAGAGAGTAGACTACAGATGTAGAGACTACAGAAATAGAAACTATATAGGCATATTAAAAAACCTACAGCGACAGAGACCATGGACTTAGAGAGAAGACTAAAGAGAAAGAAGAGAGGTAGAGATAGAGACTTCCAAAATACAATCTATAGAAACAGACTACAGAGGAAACGTCTACAAAGATACTTAACAGAGAAAGAGAGGAGACTCAGAGATAGAGGAGTCTACAGATAAGGAGACTATAGAGAGCTCGTTCGTAAATTGTTCTGTTTAAAATTCTTTATCTCCCTACAGCCATGTACGCATAATGTCTACAGTCTTCTAACTCCCTGACACCAAGAGTTCTAATTGTATACAGTTCTTTATCACCCTTACACCAAGAGTTCTAATTATATAAAGTTCTTTATCACCCTGATACCTAGAGTTCTAATTGTATACAGTCCTTTATCACCCAACCCCTACTTTACAAACCTTTAGATCGCTAATACCATGCATTTTTGTTGTCTACAGCCATCTAGTTCTCTACTGTCAAGTGCTTTTTAGTGTCTGCAGCTCTGTCCTTACTGCCAAGTGCTTTTGTTGTCCACAGCCCTCTAGGTCCCTATCACCATTGTTGTTCTGTCTAGTCCTTAGGCTTCTACCGTCATGTGGCCTTGTTGGCTTATGTCCTTTCCGCTATGTGTTCCTGTTTTCTACAGCCTTCTAGGTCTATACCGCAATAGGTTTTTGTTGTCCACAACCCTCTAGGCCCCTTTCGTCATGTGTTCTTGTTGTCCACAGCCCTCTAGGCCCCTTTCATGTGTTCTTGTTGTCCACAACCCTCTAGGCCCCTTTCATGTGTTCTTGTTGTCCACAGCCTTCTAGGCCCCTTTCGTCATGTGTTCTTGTTGCCCACAGCCCTCTAGGCCCCTTTCGTCATGTGTTCTTGTTGCCCACAGCCCTCTAGGCCCCTTTCGTCATGTGTTCTTGTTGCCCACAACCCTCTAGGCTTCTTTTATCATGTGTTCTTGTTGCCCACAACCCTCTAGGCTCCTTTCATCAAGTGTTCTTGTTGTCCACAGCCCTCTGGGTCCCTATCGTTCTTGTTGTCCCCAGCCCTCAAGGCCCCTTTCATCACGTGTTCTTATTGTCCACAGTCCCCGAGCACCTTACTACCATTTACTGTGTGTAGAGGTAAAATCTTGCCTCTTCTGGGTGTGTACCACCAAAGACCGCTCTGTCCTGCTGTGGGCTGCAGATGCTTTTGAACTGACCAGGCGCGGTCATCATCAATGTGCTTGGCGCTGGGTAAGTGTCGGTTACGTTCTGGTCAGACAGTCCGGTCAGACAGTCCGTCCACCAACGCTGCCTGGAAGTCTTGAAGAAATCTGTCAGCAGGACGGGGCTTTCCTGCATAGACAATCCTTCTTTTGATTTCAAGTCAAGATATAGTAAAGTGCTGGGAGTGGTGAAGGAAAAAGGAGTCTGGCTGTGAGTGTGGGTGAGTACTCCGAGGGGGGGGGGAGGGGAGAGGGTGAAACGAGCACTTCCAGCGAAGGTGTACGGCAGCAATACGTCATGGCTAAGATGAAGCATGTGCAGCAGTCGGCAGGGAACGAGCGTCACAAGCGGTGGCACATGAAAGACACACGCCGCGGATGAGCTAATGGGAGTTAACAAGGGTTAATTTGACCCACAGGCCTTCTAGTTGGCAACAGGGAATCGACTGGGCCTGATTAAACATGCAGGACAAGAAGACGCTGGACAACGGGTCTCCTCGTCCGCCAAACTCGCCAGGACATCGCTTTTGGAGCCAGTCTTGTGAACATAAATATATTAATGACAGACAATTAACGGTGCTTTAAGTGGCTGAAATGACGCACCCCCACTATATCTCTGTTTTTCAGATGAAGGCTGAAAATGATTGATGCTTCTTGGAATATTGCTAATATTCTTTAACGATTAAGTTTTTAAAAAAAAATAAACCGCAACTAAAACCAGCAACATAATTGTAGTTGGAAAAAAGTTGAAATGCGGCCACACTCCATGTTCTACGTAGTTCTGTGTGTGGTCTAGGTGTAATTTATCATTTGACTTTCAGTTTTATTATTGTCTTCTTTATTTATTTATGTAACAATGTGATGCATTTATTCATTACGTCATTTAATTAATTTATTTTATGGAGTTGCAAATTGTCCATTTTGCCTTTCAGTAACGTTAAAATAAGGCACACGATATATCATAATAGTTGTTTTCGTCGTAGTCATCGTAAATAGTATCATCTTCATCGTCGTCCTTTCTATTATTTATTTTTTGGTTTTATTTATTTTTAAGAAAACCTTGAAACTGAATGGTTCGGACTTGTTATAGTGAAAATTCTTATTTTCAAAATGTATTGATTCTGAGTTTATTTATTCATATATTTAATCACCTGTTTGTTTGTTTGAAGTAGCTGTTGACATTTAGGAGTTTGTACTGAGGGAATATATCAAGAGGTAAATATGTTTAAAGAAGTTAGTAAGTTTTAGTTATTCATTTATTTAACCCTTAAACAGGTCGCCTGCAAAATCAAGGAAATTTGAAATTGTATATCAAAATTTATCAGAGATAAATGAATCAATAAATTGAATATAGGATTCATGTTTATTATACTTATGATTACAGTTATGATATGATACGGTACGATACGAGAGGATATGATATGATATGAGATAATATATGATATGAGATGAGATAATATATGATATGATATGATATTGTGTGGTATGGTAATCTATTATATTACATGGTATTGTTAAAGAATACTCGTTCAGGCAGTGTGGAATTAGTTCCTTTGTCGGAATAAGAGTGTATGGATGGATACCTTTCAATGTGTGGCGGGGGGGGGGGGAGAGAATATTATGACATAGTACATTCCTTTTAAACAAGTCAACCATTATTAATGGCACCCCCCCCCCCCACCAACACACTCTAAAAGATTGGATTGGTTTGCGTGTAACTTCCGTTTCCAACATTCTTCGATGACCCACCGATCTATGGAATTATGACGTTGAACCGGTCGCTGTATGTAACATGCCTGCACGCGCACGATGAAGTGTGAGATTATGAAAATGCGTGATCATCTGTGCAGAATAATGGAAATGATATTCGTAAAGTCAACGGTGTGGACCCCTGGGGTTTTCAGGCGCTGTTGCAATGCAACCCCGACCCTGGAAAACGAACGCCAGATAACATTAAGCACTTTGCCACTATTTGCTCTATCTCTTTTAATGCCGGACAGCATTAGTTTCTTTCTTGTATTGCCTAAACTCCGCTATTCCTGTCTTCAAGTCCGAACGTGTAGCGACGACAATGGCGATGAAAGCGTTGCTGTCAGGGAGACTCACGGAGTCTCGACATCACTCTAAATGGCTCAGATTGTCGACGGCAGTCAGGGAGACTCACGGAGTCTCGACATCACTCTAAATGGCTCAGATTGTCGACGGCAGTCAGGGAGACTCACGGAGTCTCGACATCACTCTAAATGGCTCAGATTGTTGACGGCAGTCAGGGACAACTCTTTCTGAAAGCCATTGGCAGTCAGAACTACTCTTACAGAAAGCCATTGGCAGTCAGGGACAACTCTTACAGAAAGACATTGGCAATCAGGGACAACACTTCTTGAAAAACCACTTGCAATCAGAGACACCTCTTCCTGAAAGCCACAGTCAGTCAGGGACAACTCTTCCTGAAAGCCACTGGCAGTTAGGGACAACTGTTCCTGAAAGCCACTGGCAGTTAGGGACAACTGTTCCTGAAAGCCACTGGCAGTCAGGGACAACTGTTCCTGAAAGCCACTGGCAATCAGACAACTCTTCCTGAAAGCCAATGTGGGCTTAAATCTAAAGCGAATGGGAAAGAAAAGCACTACTTAAACTTGTAACTTGCTACCTAAGTCTTGGAATCCCATTAAGTCCACGATACTTGGACGTACCCCATGCCTCCTGTATGTAGTTTGATGAAGAAATCTCCCAGGCCGCTGTCACTTTTGGCTTCCTGGGGACTTTGTCTTCTTTTTTTTCCGTGGATCAGTTTACGTTAATTGTTTGCACGCTTTGGTTACAAGCTGACCCTGGACCAGAAGGCTGGAAAAGAGGTTGAGTGGAGGGTCAATGAGAGAGGGGGTGATAGGGTCATAGTGAGTGGATCCCATACTGAGTGGCACTAATGCCAGATTACTGGTCTCAGTTTTTTCCAAAAAGAAGAAAATATTTCCCGATCGGTGAGAATAAAGGATTCAGTTAAGTTCAGTAAAGCAATTTTCTTTGCTGCTAAATACTAACATATATTCGGAATGGACCTAAAACAACAACCGAAAAGGAGAGAGAAAATATTAAATGGAGTACGAGTAATTAAGTAATTTCCCACGAATAATTTCTCTTAAACTACTGCATGTGTGAGAAAGGTACAACACACAACACTATTATCTCTATTGAAAGCTAATACAAACGAAAAAAAAATGTCATTTGACTTTTGACCTAATATGAAACCGAATTTTATTTAAGTAACTAAATTCAACCACAAATGATAGGTAACTTCGTACACACTAATTAATAAAATGAAAGGTACAAATAAACTAATTTAAAAATAAAATAATAAATCGGAGTTTTTTATCCTTAGTTGTATAACGGAATATGTTCCCTTCGTTTGTTTTAATCCGCAATGTAAAAGTAAGGATTTGAAGGAGATTATAATTTATATCTTTGATCTGCGGACTATCAAAGAGCCTACTCATCTCTTCCATGTGAAATTCAATCGGGTCCGGATTGCAAACCTTAGGGGCAGATTTGTGCCCTGAAAATACTGAGGAAGAAGGGATCAGGACACATTAAAAGGGATACACTTTTCGATGCTCGTTCTCTTTGATGGATCTTACTGCCACGAAATGAACACAAAAAAAGTATATCAATTAAGAGAGTTTGTACATTTTTTCCCCTCAACGAAACCGTCCGTCCCAAGTAAATTTCGTTTAAAATTTATTTAGGGGGTGGTGGTGGAGGGTGCGCGCAGCGAATGTTGCAATTAAGCACGATTCAATGATTAACTGCGAAAAATGGACACATATATACGCACCACGCACACACACAAAAACATAGATAGATAGATAGATAGATAGATAGATAGATAGATAGATAGATAGATAGATAGATAGATAGATAGATAGATAGATAGATAGATAGACAGATAGATAGATAGACGGACGAAAGAAAACCGGTCACATAGACAGCGAGGGTGTCAGCCATTTTCCTTCCATAAACATTACTCTCACTAAATCAATCTTTCCCAAGCATGAACGGAACTTATCACCTTTATGTTGTCAGCAGACCGACTTGCAGATTTGAACCCCTACGATACGTAGTAAACCATAATCGCCGTTTCCATTCTTTTTATAAATCAAGTAAACACAATAATAAAGATAACGTCTTGTTTATCTAAATAACGTCTAAATAATAAAATAAAAATATTAAAAAATACAAGCTGAAATAAAAAGATGCAATCTGATGTATACAAATAATAGACAAAGATAAGCACATTAATATATACAAATAATAAACAATTAACAAAAGACTAATTAATAATAGACACTACTATATAGAAGTAATTGACAACGATACGCTTACCACTACGTTACAAGAAATAGACAATGTGTAACATACACCCCTTTGTTACTGGTTATTTTTATTATTATTAATCATCCATATTTAATTACTTAATCTTAATCTATAGTTATTAATAACTCTCCAACAAGACCAGAATGTCTCTCACTTGGCGGATTATATGGGTGAGTAAAACTCTACTCTTTACACAATAATAAGATACACGCTTTACTGTCACACAATACTTTCGTAGGTGGAAAATTCTTTCTAGAAAATTAACAATTATGTTTTAATTATATTTAATAGCCCCCATCCAACCAATGTCACTCCGAGATTTGGTTGATATATGTGCAAGAATGTTAATAAATTTAACAATAAATTTATTAAATGAACAATGAAATATACATGTGAATATAGTCAAAAGTGTGTTGACATTGACAACACAACAACGTCTAGTTAAAAGTTAGACACTCATTCAGTTTGTCCTTGAATAGAATCAGCAGTCAAATTACCAAATTATATATACAATTTCATAGATGTACATTCATCATAGGAATGAGAGTGGAGTTTTAGAGAGATAATTAAGGTCAATGTGCATAAACTTTTTCAATGATGGCAAATGTCACTAGCATGTTCAAAATCACATGGCTTGCAACAAGTCACTTTCTTTCTTATTAGATGATGGTCCAACATACCCCTTCTAGGCACATTGAACAACCGTTCCAGAATCTTCGATGTGCTCACAAAGAACACTGTGGAGAATCATCCAGAACTTCATATGCATTATCAGCACACCACAAGAAATGTTCCAGAATCTTCGTGTGCATTACACAAGCACACCGTGAAGAATGTTCAAAGAAACTTCATGAATTCTCGAGACCAAACTCAAGTCTCAATTTCCATCATATTGGCTCGAATGGAATTCATGGGAACTGACTTACAGCAACACGTATCCTGATAAGTTTGATGACAATGCTCGATACACACATCAATGTGATCTGGAGAGTACAATAGTCACTGCAGTCTGAAGCAGATCAAAACATTAAAGATAAACGGTGTACTCCTTTCTGCAAAAGCCAAATTAAGCGGCAGTGCTAAATTTCAGGCATGTTTCATCTCTAAACTCCTTTCTCTCTTACACACATTCTCAACTTACAAATCCTGCAGCAATATTTGTTAGCTGGATACTCACGCAGCATAAGGAACATAGCATCAATCAAAATGCACAAGTACAATGTACAAAGTAATCAAATTAGTGAACATAGAAATACTGGTTCAATTACATAAGCATTTTCCAATTCAAAACATATATCAATAGCAAACATATACAAAATATTTTCCATTCTTTCTTTATCAGTCAGTTAAATTACCATAAGCTAACGATCACCATTATAACGGATTCGAGTAATGTCAAAATCAAAGTGATTAGAATATTGAACTTCTTTAACAAAGTAAGTTTCGGTCTATCCCCATTGGATGAATTTGTTATTAGCAAGTATGAGACTGTTAGTCAGAAAAAACTACTCATCCACTTGGAACTGGTTCGGATGATATCAGCAAGTTCTAGAAATACCATCATGCGCAGTACCCGATGGTCATGTCGTGTTGACATTTAACAAATTATATAATAACTATGTTAAGAAACAGGCAAATTTGCTCCCACACACAATGATAAACAAACTACAATATACAAGTAATAGACAATACTAAACACACTAATATATACAAGTAACATACTTTGATAAACAAACTACAATATACAAGTCATAGACAATACTAAGCACACTAATATATACAAGTAACATACTTTGATAAACAAACTACAATATACAAGTCATAGACAATACTAAGCACACTAATATATACAAGTAACATACTTTGATAAGCAAACTACAAATTACAAGTAATAGAAAATAATAAACACTACTACACCCAAGTAGTAGACAATAATAAACACTACATTATATAAGTAATAGACAATAATAAAAAATACATATGATAACAGATAGTAATAGACAATAATAAACACTACATTATACAAGTAATAGACAATAATAAACACTAGTAATCACAAGTAATAGACAACAATAAACGCGAATATATACAAGTAATAGACAATAACAAACATTAGTATACACAAGTATTAGACAGAAATAATCACTACTACATACAAGTAATAGATAAAAATAATAACCACTAAATGCAAGAAATAGACAATAATCACCAATATATACAAGTAATAGACAATAATAATCATTACTAAATACAAATAATAGACAATAATAATCATTGCTATATACAAGTAATAGACAATAATAATCGCTGCCATTTACAAGTAATAGACAATAATAATTATTACTATATAAAAGTAATGTAAAATAATAAACACATACATATTTACAAATAATGTACAATAATAAACACGCTATTTATAAATAGTGTACAATAATAAACACCACTATATACATGTAATGTACAATAATAAACACTAATATAAACAAGTAATATACAATGATAAACACACTATTTATAAAATAATGTAAAATAACAAACACAACTATGTACCTGTAAATAATAAACACTACTGTATACATATAATGTACAATAATAAACACTACTATATACATGTGGTGTGCAATAATAAACACTACTGTATACATGTGATGTACAATAATAAACACTACTGTATATATGTAATGTACAATAATAAACACTACTATATACATGTAATGTACAATAATAAACACTACTAAATACATGTAATGTACAATAATAAACACAGAAAAAACACGAACAGGCTCGGACAAAAACCTAATAATCACAAGATATTTTTTATATGAAAAAAAGACGCAAAATTTATAATCAAGCAATTAACAAATTTTACACAAAAATAAATATAACAAATAAGATGCTGAAACAAATATAAATCCAATTAAAGAGTAATAAATGTTTTACAAATGACATGTAATACACGCGCGCGCACATACACACATATACACACACATAAAACACATACACAAAACAGCAATAACAATAAACTTGAGTAATTAACACAAGTTATTAATATAAATACTGAGCACAACAGGAAACACGTAAGAACCGTCACAAAATAGTCACAACTACAAGGAAGCAATAATCATACGTAGGAACCGTCACAAAATAGTCACAACTACAAGGAAGCAATAATCATACGTAGGAACCGTCACAAAATAGTCACAACTACAAGGAAGCAATAATCATACGTAGGAACCGTCACAAAATAGTCACAACTACAAGGAAGCAATAATCATACGTAGGAACCGTCACAAAATAGTCACAACTACAAGGAAGCAATAATCCCACGTAAGAGAACCAGATAATAACAGGTCTTCATAAAAGACGCATGCAAGTGCAGTCGGTAGCACAAGTACGTTATATTCGTGACAATTAACAATAGTACTAAATAACGTATAATGAAGGCCATTAAAATACAATATATATATTGTTCGTGACAAGAATAATAAATAACGTGTAATGAAAGCCATTAAAATACAATATATATTATACTATTGCTTGCAACAGATAACGTACACACTCAACGATAACGGCTTAAACATACATAATAAATGTATGAACATGCTTTATACATTATGACAACCCAAACATAATAAAAAGTAATAATCATTGAATTAACATGCGCAGTAGAACACATCACAAACACACATAACACATTCAATACACATAATAAAGAAACACAACCAAAATGCAACACATAGCAAACAGGTAATTAAAAACAAGTATAAAATCAAAAATAAATAACTGTAATGAACACCATTTATAAAAACACATGATAACTAACTGTAATAAACACCAATAATATAAACACGTGATAAATAAATGTAATGAACACCACTTATGGAAGTACGTAATAAATAACTGTAATAAACATCATTTACAAAAACACCTGGTAAATAACTGTAATGAATAGCAAATATAAAAACACATGATAAATAACTAATGAACACCATTTATAAAAAAAAATCACGTGATAAATAACTGTAATAAACATCAATTATAGAAGCACGTGATAAATAAATATATAAAAAAAATGCAAAAAGCAACATAAGGAAACGTAATAATAAGCATAGTGAACAAAAATATGACTGAATACCAGAGCACAAAATAAACATATATAAACAAACATAATAAACACCTGTCAAAAACGTATGCAGCAAGTAGTGAAAATGAACACTATTAAAAAAATCAACAATAAAATTAGAAGATACTTAATAAGCACACAAAACGCATTTATTGAAACGACATAATGAAAATTCATAAATATTTCCTATAATTACTTTAAAATATTAACACATTCCATTGTGTCATTGAGTATCGACATTACTGTCCCAAAGGAGGCTGTAGGTGAGGTCGAATGTCTCAGTGAACACTACAAATGAACATATATGTAGGCACTGACCAGTAGAAATGAACATATGTCTGTAGGCAATGAGAACACTACAAATGAGCATATGACTGTACGCACTGACCAGCTACAAATGAACATGTTTGTACGCACTGACCAACTACAAATGAACATATGTCTGTCTGTATATTTGTAGTTGGTCAATCCCTACAGTTAGTTATGTTCATTTGTAGTTGGTTAATACTAACTGTAGGGATTGACCAACTACAAATATACATATATCTGTAGGCATTGACCACTACAACTGAACATATGTCTGTAGGCATTGACCACTATAAATGAACATATATCTGTAGGCATTGACCACTACAAATGAACATATATCTGTAGGCATTGACCACTACAAATGAACATATGTCTATAGGCATTGACAACTACAAATGAACATATATCTGTAGGTATTGACCACTACAAATGAACATATATCTGTAGGCATTGACCACTACAAATGGACATATGTCTGCAGGCATTGACCACTACAAATGAACATATATCTGTAGGCATTGACCACTAGAAATGAACACATGTCTATAGGCACTGAGAACACTACAAATGAACATATATCTGTAGGCACTGACCACTACTAATGAGCATATATCCGTGGGCACTGAGAACACTCTAAATTTGAAATGGCTTCATTAATGCATAACAGTCAAATATTACTTTGTACTGAATGGTTTTTATCCTGTAATTTCACTGGCACCATGCATCTATCGAGCTGTCAAAGACAGAAATAGCAAAACAAGTACGAAATCAATTTTGGATGCAATTGAAACGTATTATATGTTTTAAGTGGGCACCCGGTTTTTTTTTTTAATAAGTAAAGATATTTCAATATTCTCTACTTTACGAACACATGTAGAGTGACAACTAATATTTAAGTGACAGTTTGGAAGCATGTTCCTTGTTATTAAATTGTAGGAACTGTAATGAGACTCGGCACGAGAGATAACTCTTGAGCCGAGCAATCGAGTGCGGTGACTGATGGCGCTCTTGAATTACTGGATTTGTGACATTTGTTATTTCATTAAGCAAGCAATGAGGGGATGATTGGAGTGTTTGAAGTAGGAGAAATTACAGGCCCCTGGTTATTGCTTACTGATCTGTTAAGTGACGTCTTGACTTTCGTGCTGAAGTCTAACTTGATTCTTAAAGGTCGCCATCTTATTCTGCATGGGTACAGACTACTCTGAAAGACCGTTCTAGTCGTTAAGTATCGAAAGCTCTATGGATTTAAAAATAACACAATTGCTACTTTTGTGATTTAATATCATTATTAATTTGATTTACGATATTTTATCTCTCTCTCTCTCTCTCTCTCTCTCTCTCTCTCTCTCTCTCTCTCTCTCTCTCTCTCTCTCTCTCTCTCTCTCTCTCTCCATCTAACTAACCGTCATCTATCTATCTATCTACCTAGCTATCAAGTTTTATTTATTTGAAAGGGCTGAACTATAAATTTATTGAAAATAGCTACACAACAAGGTCCATTGCGAATAGATACACATATAGTACATTACTAAGGGATACACGATAGTCCTAAAGTCCAGTGTAGTACTTGTATACAAAGCATGAATACGCAGCATAGTTCGTACTTAGCGCAGACTTCACAATATACAATAACCTACATTGCACGGGGCAAGAGAGATGTACATTAACAGTTAAGAAAATGAAAGAATATAAAACTTTCTACTAACGCATCAGAATTCAAAGGTCTACTAAAAAGTTGTGAAGCTCTGAAGACGTCAACATGTTGAATGAAGCACAATCGACGTCACAAACAGGGAAAATAAAGTATTTGTTAGACAATGCTAAGGTTCGGACAAAGGGGAGATAATCGGTGTCTCTGCTGTATGATGCTAAGTAAAATGTAAATTTGAATTTGTTTTTATCTATTAGATTCGTTTAAATTTTCAAACATTCTCTCCCCACCCCAACCCTAATCCACCTCTTGAATATTGACAATTGCCAGAACCAGTACACAGGAAAGGAATCCGAGATTAGATGCATTTTCATAAATATGTTTCTCGCTAAAGCAGGGGAGATAATCCCGCTAAGCAGCTCAAGTCATTCCGGAATAAGCATTGCATTATTCGAGCAATTGCATCCTTGAATACTTCACATGCATTCTGTATATTCTTTCATTAGTTTACATTTTGAACTCTCAGAGAAGCTCTAATTAAGCGCCTTATAATCATAGTCATTTGCTTGATCACCCCGAGCAGGCGAAGGTCAATCTGTCTACTAGAATGTCAAGGTTGTAAATCTATGACCGCTATGATGAGATCAGCTTTCTGCGAGGCCGTTATGCTTTCTCACCTTCCTTGCATAATGAAATTAGCATTTCATTTTCCGTTGTCAGTTGCGTGATTTTGAAAGTGTTGTGTATTTAAATATTTTGTTAAAAAAATAATGGAAAAGATAACAGATAAACAAGACTGTTTATATAAATGTTTCCTGGTAATGCAGTCACTTCATACGTCAAACAAGCAGCAAAAGGAGACTGTAAATAATTGGGTCATTAAGAAATCGGCGCGCCAAAGCAATTAAAAAAATGTCTTTAGCACCCGAACGTCATAACTCCTTTTAAATGAAGTCAAGGTCACAGGACGAATTCTGAGAACACAGTGCCTGGTTACAAATCTTATCCAATCTCACGCCCATACACTGATGATGGTAGGGACTGCCTTCCAGTTGCGTACCATCACCCACCACCTACGACCGGAAGAAAAGGGAAGTAATCTAGTGTTATTCGTCCTCTACTTGCTGACAGTCGAATCCTGACCCAAACAGCGGCGGCAATCATCGCAGCTTTTCATAGCTGTCTTCCCGTTCATTTCAAGTTTGTCAAACTCTCGCGCTCACGTTGAATCGCGAGACTCTGTACCTACCAAACCGTTCCGTCTCATCCTTGGTTCTGTCAATAAATCACCTTGACGTCTAACGCTGTTTGGGTCTTGCACAACTGGCAATGCATTCAGGTATTCGGAGGGTTGTGTCGTCACACGTGAAAGAGTAGAGCCTAGGTAAAGATGACACCCTGTGGGGCCCTAAGGTTTGCATGAATAAGAGACACTGGCTGAGCTATGCAAGAAAAAATAGAGACCACAAAGGACTGCCAGGACAAATTACATCCGCGCTTTACCCAGCTCCTTGTTCTTTCTCTCTCATCAAAATAACATATTTCATTTTCTTGATTTATTTATATTTACCATTTCAATTGCTGTGCGTAGGACTGGCTTGGTGCGGTATTTTGCCCCAGCTTATTCTCTTTCTGTGATATATAGCTTTATATTTTTTTTACATCACCTTCGGTTGTGAAGTACCCCAAGGAGCTTAGCAAATTTCCACTTCTCAGTGGTCCCCCTTTCAAGAGCTATCTAGTAATAAATGCTCACAGTTCTTCTGTGGTGTTCCAATAAAGGAACGGATGTATTTTACAAATACGTGTGATATCATTTACTTGACTCATACGGTCATACTTCAGCTAAACCCCGAGGAGCCACTTGAAATTCAGTTTACTATGCTCGTCCTTCCAACAGGTGCGAAGGTTGTGTCTGGCCGACTTACTTTTTGCTTCTCGGGTATAAATAAGTTTACTTGTCACACTTTGTATCCTACATAAGTAAATGCATGTTTGTGTGTGTGTGTGTGTGTGTGTGTGTGTGTGTGTATGTGTGTGTGTGTGTGTTGGCAAGATTCTGACTGTAGGTGCATCAGAAATACAAAAAACCACTCGTGTGCTCAATGCTACTCTTTCAACTTTATGACTGTTATTCTCTTCTCTCTCGTCTACCACTCAGTCTTGTGAAGAATTTTTCGAAAGATCCAAACGACTGCAGACAGGCATATTCAAAGAATTCCAAGAACCAATTCTGTCGCTCCCGTTTCAACTGCCTAACCGTTCACAGCTATGGCACAAGATCTCTTTTCCATGTTACACCCTCCCGGTTCCGCTCCAGAATTAAGTACGTGTTATCTCGCATGTTTACTCTCGTGCTAGAAGCTTGCGCTCATCATCGAATTATGCACGCTCAACATTCCTAAAGAAAGCATACGTCATACGGGTCAATGTTCTTCAATTTTACAACGGCCCTTTTGCTGGGAACATGCTGTTTTAGATTTTAGATTCAAGGACACTATTTGTTATTTTTAAGTGGTTTCTCAAGAAGTATAGAATTTGATCAGTAAGATTAAAAATGCATCTTCTATGTCCTGTACGATCAAAAACTGTCCCGTTGATATTTCATTGCACATATGTTTCCCCTTTCGTAAAACCAGTTATTTCTTATACATCGTCTTTCAGCAAAGTAGATTAAATTTGTAATCATTAATTCTTTTAATGTCTTACACGACTTCAAACATTTCTTGGAGACCTTGTGTACGTTATGTATAATCATTGCAAAACGCATTAAAAGTTAAAAAGTTACAAACACAGGCAAGTGTCAGTGTTTATGTGTGTGAGTGTGAGCGTGAATGTGTGTGCTTTTGTGTGTGTTTGTGTGAGAGTGTGAGAATTTATGCATCATGCATCCCGTTTATGCAGAAGGAAAACAAAAATAATTAATTCATTTAACATCGCAAGCAATGACGATAACTATTGTTGGCGGACGGTGGGGTGGTGGTATTTAAACGCACAATAGCCGTATTTAATAGGGTCGTGCATAATATGTGTGCGTGTATTTGTGTGAATGTCTGTCTATCTGTCTGTTTGTCTGTGTACGTACCAGCGACGAGCAGGACAATTTCTTAATGAAAGCATCTTTCGTTCGTTTTACTAGAACCAACATTTAAAACCACTAACACCATCATTGACACTGCAGCGATAGACACCCCACCCACACATCCTCACATATATAATATGTAAAATACTGTATAATTAATAATATTAGCAATATGTCGTTTGGTAAGAGACACTATTGAAGCATTATGAGGTGATCAATTTATCGAAATAATTTTTTAAAAACTAAGGACTAATTTCTTTGTGTGCATAAAAGAATGCCAGTAATGTTGATTGTTATATCCAGGATTCTGACTGCACATTGCACAACCGCTATTTATTGGTCTATGATCAAAGCCATCATCATTTTTTATTTATTCATGTGCACCCAAGAACCTCAGCTCAGTTTGTGACATGTGCTGACAAAGTGGACGTCTTGCACGGCGTATTATATAGTTTTCGAATTCAGAAGGAAATTACGAGCAACTAAAATAGTGAACTGTCTTGACAGCAGGCATGATTGCTTTTGTCGTCTGTAGATGAGACCTCGAGTCTGGTTGAGTTTTGTGCGTTTCTAAGTGCGTATAGTCAACTAGGAGTGTCTTTCGAAAACATATCAGTATTTGTCACTGCTGAGTGCGTATAGTCAACTAGGAGTGTCTTTCGAAAACATATCAGTATTTGTCACTGCTGAGTGCGTATAGTCAACTAGGAGTGTCTTTCGAAAACATATCAGTATTTGTCACTGCTGAGTGCGTATAGTCAACTAGGAGTGTCTTTCGAAAACATATCAGTATTTGTCACTGCTGAGTGCGTATAGTCAACTAGGAGTGTCTTTCGAAAACATATCAGTATTTGTCACTGCTGAGTGCGTATAGTCAACTAGGAGTGTCTTTCGAAAACATATCAGTATTTGTCACTGCTGAGTGCGTATAGTCAACTAGGAGTGACTTTCGAAAACATATCAGTATTTGTCACTGCTGAGTGCGTATAGTCAACTAGGAGTGTCTTTCGAAAACATATCAGTATTTGTCACTGCTGAGTGCGTATAGTCAACTAGGAGTGTCTTTCGAAAACATATCAGTATTTGTCACTGCTGAGTGCGTATAGTCAACTAGGAGTGTCTTTCGAAAACATGTCAGTATTTGTCACTGCTGAGTGCGTATAGTCAACTAGGAGTGACTTTCGAAAACATATCAGTATTTGTCACTGCTGAGTGCGTATAGTCAACTAGGAGTGTCTTTCGAAAACATATCAGTATTTGGCACTGCTGAGTGCGTATAGTCAACTAGGAGTGTCTTTCGAAAACATTTCAGTATTTGGCACTGCTGAGTGCGTATAGTCAACTAGGAGTGTCTTTCGAAAACATATCAGTATTTGTCACTGCTGAGTGCATAGAGTCAACTAGGAGTGTCTTTCGAAAAAAAAATCAGTATTTGTCACTGCTGAGTGCATATAGTCAACTAGGAGTGTCTTTCGAAAACATATCAGTATTTGTCACTGCTGAGTGCATATAGTCAACTAGGAGTGTCTTTCGAAAACATATCAGTATTTGTCACTGCTGAGTGACTGCGTATAGTCAACTAGGTGTGTCTTTCGAAAACATATCAGTATTTGTCACTGCTGAGTGCTTATAGTCAACTAGGAGTGTCTTTCGAAAACATATCAGTATTTGTCACTGCTGAGTGCGTATAGTCAACTAGGAGTGACTTTCGAAAACATATCAGTATTTGTCACTGCTGAGTGCGTATAGTCAACTAGGAGTGTCTTTCGAAAACATATCAGTATTTGTCACTGCTGAGTGCGTATAGTCAACTAGGAGTGTCTTTCGAAAACATATCGGTATTTGTCACTGCTGAGTGAGTATAGTCATCTAGCACTATCTTCTTTCGTACACGACAGTATTTGACACAGGCGGGTGACTTTTCTGTTTCTGCCGGCAAATTTACGTTTAGTGTCAAGGAACTTTTTGTGCTTAATTTGAAATTATTTTGGGATGACTCCCGTGTGGTTTAGCACAAAATATTCTAGTAAGGGTCAAATAGAAAAAAATAGGTTGGGAGTCTATTTTTAACTCTTGGTGCGTATCTTTCTTAGGGCTAATGAAAAAAGTTCCAAATACTATCTCAGTAATATTTGGAAGACAGGTAACTGGGAAGGAAGAACTGGCGCGTGTGCCTGTGCATTATGTGTGCGTGTGTGTGAGTGGGTGAGTGAGTATGTGCATTGTGTGTGTGTGTGTGCGTGTGAGAGCGTGAGTGTGAATGTGCATTGTGTGTTTGTGTGCGTGTGCGTGTGAGAGCGTGTGTGTGAATGTGTGTAAGAGTGTGTGTTGGTATGTGTATATGTGTGAGTGTGTGTGTGTGTGTGTGTGTGTGTGTGTGTGTTTGTGTGTGCGTATGCATAAATTCTTGGGAAATGTACATCTGCTTGCAGCTTCACCTCTGGGCTTGCCTGAGTACTGTGTTCTTAGTCTTACGGTTCATTTCTTTCTTGTTGATAATTTTCAAGTTAAAAGTGAACTAAATAAGAAATAACAATATATTGAGCAGAAATCTAAACAAATAAACTCACACAACGAAAACTATATCTCTGGAACAGAACCTCTTACTTGAACTAATGAAATCTAGCCAACAAGTAGACGTACAATCAGCCAAAGCAAGCAAAAAGGCAACCAATCAAGTGGCCTATTAACCAGTCAGTGGATCCAATAAGATAGGTCACTCAACCTGCGAGTCAGCCATTCCATATAACGTTTACTTAAACACCAGTCCTTTAGAAAATAATCACAGAAAACAGATTTCTTTTTTTCAAACACTTCTTCTCTTTTATAGTGCTTCCTCCCCCTAACCACCCCATCCACCCCCACCCCGACTGTCTTTTCGTGAATGCCTCGTCCATTTCCATTTGTCATTTGCAAATCTTTCTTATTAATTAATTGCAGATTTATACTTCTATTCATTAAACAAACGAAATAGAGTTAATTACGGTGCATAATTATATTCCTATTCAATTAAGGGACGAATTTGGTTCATTAAGTGCATGATTATAAACTTAGTCAACTAAGAAACGAATTTCGATCAAGAGCAGCACTACGATGAACTGTGGAAATTAGGGGTCTTTTGTGTCTGTGAAGTAAAACTGTAAGGTGTGTGTGTGGGGGTGTCATTTCCTGTTTTGTTGATTGACACTTTTGCTCGACCAACCCTCGGTCACAAGCTGATGAATTGAGTTTAGCGGCAATAATTGTAGAGGAATGTAGTTCATTCATGAATTAACGCAAATAAATAATGTTATTACTATCATCGTCGTCGTCGTCATCACCACTACCATCATCGTTGTCACTAACGCCATCGTTGTCGTTATCACCATCAAACACAGCATCGTCATTATCATCAACGTCGTCATGGTCGTCATCATCTTGAAAAATAATATTATCAAATTGTTCATCATTAGCAGTGATTTATACACCATGTTTACTGCCATATGTAGTAAAACTTTTTTTCTTTTGTTACGCATGTTCATTACTTAGCTTTCATTTTCAATCCTCACATTAAAGATTACTTAAGTGTTTGAAAAATAAAATTGAAACTAAAACGAATGCCTTATCCACCGTCAGAGCAATAAAGAAGGAAATATTGCTCGAAAGGTTGTTCCCCTTGATTTCGTCAGAACACATAGTCCACGCCTTAACAAACACCCAACGTCCACACACACGATAAAAAAAGAATAATGCCCTCTGCAATACTGTGGCAGAAGGATTTGGGAGTGGGGAGGCGGATAAGCAATCATGCAAGGTACTGTGCAAGGAGGGCGAAGGAGAGGAAGACAGAGGAAAAGATGGATAATATCTCAGGCAGAGTGGACAGGACTGTAACTGAGCAATACGGTAAGATTAGCAGAGAACAGAATGGAATAGAGGAAACTGGTTGTCAGGTCATCAGTGGTGCCCCAACGGTCGACAAGACTAAGGGATAGATAGATAGATAGATAGATAGATAGATAGATAGATAGATAGATAGATAGATAGATAGATAGATAGATAGATAGATAGATAGATAGATAGATAGATAGGCGGGTAAGGAAACGATAGTATTAATCGACATTTTAAAGAAAACTTCTCACTTGCACCACAAACAGAATTGATACTCTTCCAAGAAATTAAAAAATAAAATAAAATAAAATATATCTCACTAACTCATTCGCCGTACTCATCACAATGTTTAAATGCCTTAAATAAAATCTAAAGCAGTTCATTTCGTCCCAGAGAAACAAAAGCATACCCCTTAAATATAAAATTCTTTCTCAGACAAAAATCTCCTTCCCCAGCTGAAAGTTTAAGATGAAATAGTTTGGGACTATACCGCCGAAATTAACGTTTTATAGAAACGATTAGATGTGATCAATGACGTCACTAATTAAAATATAGCAACACACACACACATACATATATACACACACACACATACACACACACACACACACACTCACACTCGTACCCTCTGTTGCAATTACGTTCACTTCACTGGCCTGTTTTATTTAACACTTAGGAAATTTGAAACGTAAATACATGAACACATTTAGAAAATGAACACTCACCACAAACTTCTCTTCAAGGAGTCTTAGCCTTTTTGTTGTAAATGGAACAGTCTAATTAACTATTTTAACGACTTATCTTAGCCTTTTTGTTGTAAATGGAACAGGCCTAATTAAATATTTTAACGCCTTATCTTAGCCTTTTTGTTGTAAATGGAACAACGTAATTAATTTTTACAAGGCATTAATTTAAGTTTATCGTAAAAATTTGGACTACCTCATTAATTCTCTCAAAGCAATAGTTTAACTTCATGTTAAATTTGGGATTGGACAATACTCTCAAAATTTATATTAGTTCCAACTGTATGTTTGGAAATCTTCATTAATTTCTCCAAAATGACGTATTTAAGCCTTGTCCTTATAATTACAAACATTTCATTAATTCCCCTAATGCTTTACTTAATTTTATCATTATAATTGGAACAGCTTCATTAATACACGCAAGCCTATATTTCAACTTAATCGTATCCTTAAATTCTTAAATTTATCCTTAAACTTATAATTAAAATCTCCCTTAATCCCTTCAGCCTTTACTTTATAATAGGAACAGTTGCATTAATACCCTCCAAGACTTACTTTAACCTTAATCTTGTAATTGAAACAGTTTCATTAACCCCTTCAAAACGTGAGTAAATTTTATAATGCATATATTGGTTAACCTTTCCCAACTTGTGAAATGTCTTAGTTGCGAAAGTTTGACGCACATGTGGGGAAAAAAATATGTCCAACAAGGAATCCTGCAAAAAGTTCAGTATGAAAAAATATATTCGCTAACTGCTTTCTATCGGTCATTGAATGCTACATGCGATTTTCTTATTCTACAGGAAGTGACGAAATGCACTTAAAAAGAAATTAGTACAGGCCGTAAGTTCCGTATAAAACATAATTATGCAGCCCACTTATATCTCCTTAACAACAAATGATAACAAAATGTTTTTTAAAATATGTTATGAACGAGTTTATCTTACCTAGAAAGGAAACGCTTTCACCACTTGTGAATGTGCACAAGAAGAAGAACTTGCAGAATTAAGTGCGCTACAAACTCGCCATGTTCTTTGACACGTGTATAAGTACGCGTCGTACTCCTTACAAAAAAGACCTCGGGAAGGAGAGAAAAAAAGCTAAAGATTGTTTGTCAATCACATCATGTTAATTATGTTGAGCGACAGAATGCAAACCCCAGCGCTAGAAACATATGTCGAGGACAGAGGTGTCGAATATTATAATTCTATGCAGTCACCAAAAAAAGAGCCATCCATAATAGCATTGTTATTTTTTCCCCCCCTTTATCGTTTATTTTATTCTATAGTTTTCTCCGGGAGGTAATGTGGATAGTGGAGTCTATTCACACTTCTCGTTCAGTGCGTGACACTTGGCCTCAGAAACAGGCTCGCCAAGACCACTGAAACAATTGCTTTTGTTGGCAGATGAATCTCCGAATAGATGCAAACACGCTCCGACTGTCGCGCAAAACCTCTTCGACACAACACTTTTGCCGTTCGCGTAAAAACGAGGCAAAGCCCGCTCTTT